>JAIQCU010000071.1:0-94715 GCA_022114935.1 Leptestheria dahalacensis
CACCCCCCCCCCCCCCTCTTTCCGGACACAGAACTTGGTTGGTACTCTTGCCTATCGCGCGCGACACTTGTGCCCCAGAAAGTGCTTTAAATTGCCGGAAAGGTACGCGCAGAATGCAAATGGCGTCGTTACACGAGCTAAGAAGGTGCACTGGGAGCAACTGGTGATTCATGACCGTCTTTTATACTACAGTGTTTTAAAGGGACACAACCATACCGTTTAGCTTCTTTATTTGTCTAATGCCCAGTGTGCTACTCTTAGAAGCAGGGCGACAATTGCAGTCTAGCATATGGGTAGCAAATAAGAGTAGCCTCGTAAATTGTCGTCTGCTTCCGAGTCATTTCCATAAACAGCAACCCAAGTTGTTTTGCTTGGGGTTTCCCGCCAGCTCGAAAATATCGACTTTTGTGTCACTCCCTTTGGCTAACTCAAATGAGATAAAATCGCGTTTTCGGGCCAAAAGCGCCGGAACCAGACGGAGAAAACTGTTATAAATCAATCAATAATCGCTTGACAACCATCATTAGATAAGCTATTGCTTTTTTCGCCCTCTCTTCCGCCCTTTGTAAGCCATTGTTTGACGTTATAAGGAATAGAAACACTCCTGAGGCCGTTCTGTTAAAAAAGCCAGCCATGGTAATAGTTTGTTTATAGTCCATGAGGGGAGGGACAGGAGTGAAACCGTGTACAGTCTGTACAGCAATAAAGAAAAGGGATCTTGTTGGGGGAAGTTGATCGATTATGGCACCCAAGTTTTCAAAGATATGACAGCCAAAAACTTGCTCAGTACAGAACTGATACTAACCTATCTATTAGCAAAGTTTGTTTTAAATAGGATTGATAGTTCTGCCAAAATTAAATTCTAAACTTAGAAAGATCCAGAACCCTTTTTCTTTTGCTCGGGACTGTATCTTGAAGATGATAATGTTTAGCGCGTTTCAAGTTTTCATTCAGGAAAATAATTATCGTACTCATTCTCTTCTCTTTGTTTACAAATAAAGTATTATGTCTTGATGTCATAAATTTTCCTAGATTTTGTTGTTCAAGGGGTGCAGTTTAGGATACAACCCTGTAACACTAGATGTACATGAAGGTTATAAATATTGTTGGCATCGTCGCGTCAGTTGGAAAATATAGTTCAGACTTGTTGAATGTCGTCTTTCAGGTATCCCAGCGTTTCCCCCTCAAAAGTCAATTTACGATAAAAGAGGTTAGTCCAGGTTATAGGGTCGTACAGCACGAGTCAACACGGCGATAAGATGGTTACGAAAAAAAACAAGCTCTGGTTGAGGAAATACTGTAAGCCGGTATTACCTTACTGGCGATGACCGGAGCGGTTAGAATGAGAGATATCAACCAGACAGCCAATACCGCTCGTCTGCAGTTGCTGAGAGTGCACAGGGACCGGGACCGCATGGGAAACACGATCACGATAAACCTGGAAAATAACACGCGGGAAATCTTGGAATTAGTTCATAAATTCAGCCTCGCTGTATTGGGCGTATGCGTTATGACGTCACGTCACGTGACTCTTCATGAGGCTCTACCTACAGGCTTTGGCTTGCACATTACATTTCTACTTCACTCTGTACGTTATAAATAATAGCTAAACCAACATAATGCGATTCAAATTTACGACGCGAATATCGTCATTTGCATGAAAAGAATACGATCAGCTGCCGTCAGCCCGTCAAGATGGCGGACACTTCAAGATTCATAAACCTGTTCCTTGCCTTGGCGTATTAGGTAGCTGAATGGCGGGAAAATACTGCTATTCTCTAAATTTAGGATTTTATTTTGGCTAAACTAACGAACCGATTTTAATGAAATTTTAACAGTACAGTAACTGCTACTAAGTCTACATTCAGCATTTTTTGGGTACTTATATCTTTGAAAGTGTGGTAGTAATAAGCAAACAACTTCTCCCCAGTAAGAACCCTTTTTAATGCTCTAGACTGTACCTGAATATATATAGTGTAGAATCTATAATGTCATCAAGATAGTAAAAAAAAAAGCGTGATTGAAAAGGATTATAGGCGTGAAAATTGGTCTAGGTTTTTACTCTCTTCACCGCGACTAGCAATCCCGAATGATTGCTCTCACGCTGATCTGTGTTGCCTTCATTTCTGGTCGAGGTAGTTTCTTTTATTCTTTCCTCAAACGGGTCCTAAGGGAGGCCGAATGCAGGGTCTTTATCTCGTCGAAACATTCATTCTCTTCACCAGTTATAACTGTCATTAAGTCAGTTCTGTGTTGAACTGCTTCACGTAACCGATGCTCTGTTGATTTCATTAAGATAACAGACCGTCCGTTTGAGATTTTAGAGCTACAGTTCGGCTGTAAAACCACACGTTAGTACGACTCGGACCTAATGACGAGGGACCTTTTCAAACAAGCAATTACGACCGTGTGTTTATAACAAACTGCAAATAGTTGTAGGTGTTTGGAAGATTCTATGTGTAGTAAACGTTTCTATGAGCAACAAGGATAATTTAATTGGTAGACCGATACAAACGCAGCTTCGTTACAAGGTTATTTCGTACCAGATGCTTATAGGGATTCTCATATTAGTGAACTAAGACGAAAGCAGTAACATAATTGGTACGTACATAGTACTTGCAAGGTACTAAGTTACATACTTAGTATACACGCAGTTTAAAACAGATTAGACAGCATTTGATACTAAATACAGCATTTTCTGCGACTTAACTTATAGATACAGGTGTACATACCTTTCCAGTGAGACGGCGGTAAGATTGAGTACCGACGCGACTGCTGACAAAGCTTCCACGTATTTAGCCATTTTGCAGACGGTTCCCGTTTCATCCCACCGGATGACAAAGTACTGGAGGGTTTCGAGCGGAACGCAGACAAGCAGCAGCAAAAGATCGGCCGCACTGAGGGAGACCAGAAAAGAATTGGTTGCGCTTCTTGTTTTCCTGTCACCGATCAGACCAAACATGGCCATGACGTTGCCCATGACACCGATGATGAACGTTACCGAGTACGTGATGACGATAACAACAAAGTACTCATTGATTCTCCACGGGTTCAACATGTCCAGCGGGTTGGCCATGCAGGAAACGTTACCGTCAGTCGAGAAAACCCATGAGGATGAATCGTTCGAGATGTTACAAGCCATTTCTGGAACGCGTTCCGAACCATCAGGGAGCCCGAGGAACATTGAGGATAAACTAAACGCTGGGTTGGGATTTTCATATAAGAGGCGCGCTGCAAGGAGCTCTAGACGCATGCGCTGCCAGAAATGGCCTCTGCAATACTACTCTCTTCTCTTAAAAGAAGCAATAAGAATTCTCGTGTCTGCTGTGTACATGTTCTCTGCTGCCGGACGGGACTGAACAAGATTGTGGTGGGAAAAGGGTGTGGTATTTGGAATGATTTGCGACATAAGACTGGCACATTCCGAGAGAATCACACATGAAAAGCGGCCCATTCACATCAGCGAGAACTACTCCCTGGAAAATGCCGCAAAAACCAAAAGTGAATGAACAACTTTTTCTTTTATTCCTCTGACAACTGAATTATTCAAACATAGAACAGGAGATCCCAACATGTATTCTACAGGTCAATCTATTACATAGAAAGCTGATGATTCAACCTGAAAGGATAAAGTCCTGTTTTACACCATGTCAGTTGAAAGAATGACAGAATTTATCACTGGCCGTGAACATAAATCGGATCATCTCCGCACTCTCGAAGATGGGAAACAAGAGTTTTAGCGCAGAGCCTCTCGGTCATCAAACTGTAATACTCAATCCATTCGTTTAGCTGGGCAAACGGCACTCGTTAACAAGCAGACTATATAGTAAGGCCATTCACAGCACAGTTGGTCCTTCAGTCACAGTGAAACGATCACTTCATCTAGAAATTATTCCCGACCCCGGCTATGTCGCAACTCTATGGGGCATCGAGTTTTTGTTCGGACGACTGCAAGTGTTTTAAGGGACCCATCTTTAAGAGTTATGTGTTTTCGTTTTTGGAGTGAATTACGCAAAAGTCGGAAGATTCGACTGATATCATTAGTTACCACTTGAGCGATTATCCAAAGTATACTTAAGTGGATTGCAATCAACTTTTATCGAATGCAATTACACCTTATGTCACCACTTGACTGCTACATATTACGGGTGATGATTGCAATTACGCAATCGATAACAGGGGTGCTTTTTATTCCTTGTTTTAAAAGTGTCTTCTGCCTCAAGTTTGTCTTACTTTTGTAATGTGCAGCAATTCTTTCATTACAAGATCAAAGACTCGCCAGAGCCTGCTTGTCCGGCGTCGTTTATTGACCCGGTTAATGGAATATAATGATCCTAGAATCGAACATTGCCCCAGATGCTTTTCTTCATCTATACTGGATACTTCTAAACACTTCGGTAGGGTTTCTAAGACCGGTCTAATCTACTATAACAGGTATACCAATATCATATGTTGGCAATGTGTAGCAACGTTAATAACCTGAATACTGTTTCGAATTCAGGGACAGTTATAGATAAGATAACCGCCGTCTGGTTTTTTAACTTATCTTACCTGGCATATTTGAACAATGAAGATTATAGGGACAAATTGAAAGGGGCTTTGTAGATATGGTAGCTACTGCGCCGGACGCGGGCACTGTTTAGATAAACCGGTCAAAACCGGAAATACACATACATGTATATAATCACATCTTAAGTATAATACAATGAGTTGACGAATATCAATAATGTTGAATTGTTAAAATTTCCTAAAACCAATCTTTTGGAAAGGGAAACGACTACAGCGCCATTTTAATGCAGCGGCAGAAATGGGAACTATTCTACTTCCGAAAGCTGGATTCTTTCAGCTACAGCTGCCTGCGTAATTTATAATACTAATTATGAAATCATAGATATAAATTAAAACATAAAGATCATGAAACTATTACAATCCTATCCCTTAATATAGAAAGCGGCTACAGCGCCACTTGAATGCAGTGGTAGGAATCGGAACTACTTGACTTTGAAAAGTTAAACTTTTTCAGATACAGCTGCTTGAAATGGACAAAGCAGAATTCCTATTAGAATTATTTGTCGTTGTGATTGTAATTGTATTATTTAATAAGATAATACAAGATGCGAATAATACTCAGCTCTTTAACGATTCTATCTCTTAACAAGGGTAGCGGTTACAGCGCCACTATAAAGCAGTGGTAGAAATTGGAACTACTATACTTGTAAGATGCTTCAGCAGACGTGCAGAGTGTACCAACAAACGTCATTCAATATTTCTTTGCTGATTCCACCTTTTGTTCCAGCATACCAGCAATTCATGTGCAGCCAATCGTTCCAGCTGACGTATGGACCGTAATTCTTGCGGCGATAATTTGTTTTTCTTGCGATTCTTTTGTTGTTATTTAAGGCCGCAATAAATCAAAACCCCCCTCAAAGCCGCCCTAATTGCCTCGGTAACTTGCTTTTTGCAGTGGGAAAACAAGGCCTTAAAAATACTATAAAAGCCCTGGCCACTCTTTCATCCAGTATTTACGTAAGCTTTTACTGTAATTAAAGGCGCCGTTTTGTAGAGATAAATGGATTCTCGTAAATCTGCTCTTATGTGCACATTGCTTTACCTTGGTGCAAAGATCCCAAGTGCGCAGAATTTTCACTGAGGATCGACGTGCAGTGTTAAACTACGTCGAGTGGTGCTTCTTAGTTCCAATGTACTTTCCTAATGATTAATTAAAATAAAACAAGACAGTTTCTAGAAATAGCCCACAGCATGAATAATAGACTGGTGATGCATGCCTTCTTGATGCTAATACTCGAACGTCTTAAGCAAATCACCTCAGTAATTCGGTTACTGCGTCTCCTCTTATCTCGATCGAAACCATCGTTGCATAATAATGTACAGTCTATACAGAGCGGTCTTGCTGGGGTGAAAGCTGATTGCTTATTACGCCCACATTTTCAGAGATATTGCAGCTAAAACAATTCCGAGTATAGAACTTCTGTTAAGTAATACAACCTTAAAGTTTCATATGGATCGGATGATTAGCTTTGCCAAAATTAAATGCTAAATATATAGTAAAGACCATAAACTCTCCGTCCTAAGAACCAGATCTATTCATAGTACGTAATACGTGGAACACATATTGTGTCAAGAATAATCTGCACAAGTATTGAGCCCCCAATCGCTGAACCTGGAGTCTTTTGGCAAGTAATTCACTTTCTACTTCTGGTTATAAGGAAGTCCTGACGGGGAGGTAATCTCATTTCGTCACCATGCATAGTAAGTAAGCCGCTCCTTTTAGCATTTAATCGTCGCCCAATATTTCTCTCAGCTTAAAGGTTCATTCTGCTTGCAAATGGGACTCTGATAGCACAATGATAAAGAGGTGGACTCTAATATTGAATTACTAAAACAGCAATGGTTTGTCATTCACTGGCCAGTGGTTCGAATCCGGGAAACCTGCATTTCTTGGTTTATATTTATTCAAGAAGAGGGTAATAGATAAATATATGTGATGGAAGGGTTATATACAACGCTGTCTTATGTTTTTTTAATTAATGTTTCCCGTGTTTGCAGCATCTAATCTGTCTAACTACCACTGCCCGTATACGTAATTGCAATGTACATTAACACACGCCGCCATCTAGTGGAGATGAGAGGAACTTGAGCCCTGCAGGGATGGAGCTTTAAATGGTTCTCTCGTGCACGGATGTCCGGAATATTTAAATTTACTTAATAAAATGTATAACATAACTAAATATTTTATTTTTGAAGATTTCGGGGGGTCCCAGTTAGTATGTAAAGGAAAAAGCAGAACATGGAAAAGAGATGCATTAAATTAAAGCTGATTGGCTGAACCTTAAAAGAAGAGTCAATACTTACTTAACCATAGCGTTCTTGTAACTGGAAGAATGAGAAGCCGTCCGTAGCCCCTACGACCTCGTCTGTTTTTAAACGGAACAGCCATTAGCCACCTGTGCGAACTTTGTCCCGTAACCTTACAGTTAGCGGTAATAAGTACTACACGTCGAGGTTTACGTGAACCTACAACATGGGTACAAAGGTAGCAAGTTGGTTATTTCCGCAGTATATTGTACTTAACCATATTTGAGCAACCTACATTGGTTGTTCCATTTTTTGACTAAATTGGTTTTATTGAACATGCAGACAGAGAGCAACGAGCAAGTGACCCGAAGAAAAGCTGTCGTTGGTCCGGACTGCAAGACCATATCTGACGTAGAACGAGGACCACGAATTTTCGACTAGACGGCATTGCTGCAAGGGCTGCGTCATCCACGCTGCACATAATGATGTCCGAGTTCTCACTCCATCTGGCAATGGAACAGCATGTGCTATCCCGTCTAGGTGAAGCAGTAAGGTAATTTGCTAGGTGTTTATTCTACTTAGTCGCTGAATCTTAGCCTTCTACAAATAAGTCGCGAACTCAGTGTTCGACCTCGGCATCTGTCCCAACAGACGCAAAAATCTCTGCTATTGTGAGACGTTTTGTGGTGAAAGCCGGAGAACATTTATTGAAACTTTTTAACGTCCACAAAACATTTATATACATAAAGGGAATGTTACACGTAACTGAACAAAATTGGTACCACAAATAATCTAACTACAAGTTTCAATCTAACCACATGATGATAGAAAAGACTGTAAATCCTGCGTTCGATAGAATTCTTGTCTGCTTACACCTGGTAGGAAGTTCGCGTATTCATCCAGAACTGGTGGATGGAGATGCACAGAGTCACAACGTACAAGAGAGCGGCGATCCAGCAGTTGTACGCGTTCTACGATAAAACGAACGTTGCATTATGGGAACGAGCTGGTAACCTTAACGTAAACATACCGCCTCGAAACCCTTGTCCACGTCGAGATAGAATTGCGTCAGGTTCTCGTAATGTTCTTCGATGGGAAGGTCCTCGGAAAGGGCGACGTTATGTGTGTAGAAAAAGACGCCCATTAAAACCTAGGAGATCGCAATATTACTTAACATCTTCCAGAACGGACATGTTTATAGCGGACTGTACATGATAGGATATAGTCAAAAGCAGACTTTGACATATAATACAGGGAACTTTCAACTTACGAGTTGGACAATGCCCCAAGAGCTAACCAGGAGGCAACATAGCGAACATTTAGGTCCACACAACGGCATTTTAGAAGAGTTTAAGGTGAAGAAATCCTCCTCCAAGAAATGTTTGCTGACAAGTCTCCGTTCAGCTGACCCGTCAAGCTTTGCCGTGACCAAGTGTCATGTGATGCGAAGTCGGCTGACTCTACCAAACTTGTTCGGTTGTTCGTTCATAGATGGCTCGTGAATAACTACCATTAGATACGAATTAACTTGAAATCAACATCATCATTTTTAATCAACATTTTGAAACCTCCCCTCAATGAAACTGACACTACCTTTGCTATCATATACATGGCTAAGTTAAATAGTCTCGTATATTGATATTTTGATACTTGTTATGATATATCGTTGAACCCTGGCAGTTTCAAAGCTGCAATCTCCTGCGACCCTTTTGTAATTATCTGTCTGATTATATAGTAAAGTTTTTTATTCTATATTAATTTATGGATATAATGGACTATGATTAAACCTTAATATATCATATACGTGCATGCCTTATTTGTATTTGTGTATCACAAGAGCACTGTTAACCTGGTTAACCTGGGTTAACATTGTTAACCAAATGTTAATGCGTGGCAATTTAAATTTGGTTTACATATCGACAAACTAACTTGTTACCTTTGCATTAAAACAATCTCACGAGCTAGCAATGTAATTGTCTCCATTGCTTAACAGCATGGAGACATATTGTTCACTTTTTTCCACTTCATGTTTTTTTTTCTTTTTTTCCGTTTTTCTCCCGACCGTTTTTCCAAATTCCCTATCTGTTTCTATGTTAAATCGTTGTCCTATCTCTTAACATGGGAGCCAAACAAGTCCGGGCATGCTTCGCCCTCTTTTCCACTGCGGGCGAGTCAACCCGCCATCTCGCCCCACCATGTCGCCCCGCCAACTCGCCCCATAATCTCGCCCCACAATTTCGCCCCACCATCTCGCCCCACCATCTTGCCCCACCATCTCGCCCCACCAACTCGCCCCACCATCTCGCCCCACCATGTGACGTACATGAGTCGATTCGACTTTTCGCGCTCTTTTCAGCTGTGGACCAATCAAATGCGTACTTATGAGACACATATGAGTTGATTCGACTTTTCGCGCTCTTTTCAACTGCAGGCCAATCAAATGCGTACTTGTGACTCGTATGAGTCGATTCGACTTTTGACGTTCTTTTCAACTGCGGTCTACTCGACTGCGTATCCACATGTCATATATGAGTCGACTCAACTTTTGACGCTCTTTTCAACTGCGGTCCACTCAACTGCGTACCACATGTCGTAAATGAGTCGACTCAACTTTTGACGCTCTTTTCAACTGCGGTCGACTTAACCACGTACCCACGTGTCGCATATGAGTCGACCCAACTTTTGACGCTCTTTTCAATGGCGCTCGACTCAACTGCGTACCCACGTGTCGTATATGAATCGACTCAACTTTTGACAATCTTTTCAACTGCGGTCGACTCAACTGCGAACCCACATGTCGTATATGAATCGACCCAACTTTTGACGCTCTTTTCAACTGCGGTCGACTCAACTGCGTACCCAAGTGTCCTACATGAGTCGACTCTACATTTCGCCCTCTTTTCAATTGCAAATTTTCCAGCTAATAAATAATTTTAGAGTCATCTTCATTCGATTGCTACTCACAAACACACATAGCAAATAAAAAGGACAATTCATTCACTGAACATTATTTAAATGGGATCTAAAGTACGGCAGACAAAGCCAGATTACCTAAAAATAACTACTGCGAGAGTCGAAAATCACGAACACAAAAACTGAATTGAATTATAGCTACGTAAGTACTGTACTGTGGTGCAGAAAAGAAAGCAATGGAGGCAAACTATTCCTCGGTGAGGGTAGTACTATGTTTTAAATTAATTGTTCGACCTCAGCTGGCAAGTATAGTCTTGATACCTGTGTCACAAGTGTTGTGAGTTATGCTTTGCGGTTATTGTTATTGTTGTTGTGGTTTGTATATGCGTTTTTTCTATTTTTAACCGTACATCCCACTTGGAGTACCAACCAATATTCACCTTAAAAAGGACCAAGAATCGTTAAGTATGACTACTATTATTAATAAATACTAATCGTGCTATTAATGCTAGTACTTATATGTACCTAAGTATTATAAATATGAATAAAACCAATATTAGTAATAACAGTAATAATAATAATAATAATAATAATAATAGGAGGACTAGGTCTTGACGAGTGGTTACTTATAGAGTATTGCATTATTTTGCCAGGTTGAATTGATTTCATCAACAAGGTTTAAGGTCCATCTATATGTTTGGCTCTTGGCCTTTTCCGTCGAAATCCTTAATGTCAGTTGATAAACACCATTAAGGGCTCAGTTTTCGTAATAGTAATTGAAGCCGTGATTAGGGCTGCCATCTAGCGACAACTTAGTAAGTAGCATAAGGGTATCTCGCTTTTTACTAAACTGGTAAAACTTTAAATTCAATTTACAAGTCCCCTTGTATAATTACTTTAACTTTAAGAGGCTTAAATCGCTCCTTGTTATATTATAAACGGGTTTATACATTTGCCTTAATTCCAGCTAACGTTATCGCTATCAATCTTGCAATGTCTTGAAATTTTTTGTCAGAAACGATTTAAATGGGAATCGTAAAATGACGGGAGCTTTAAACAACATAAATCACCGCTTAATAACCAGCCTCTGAGCAATTATTGCAACGTCGCCTGTAAAGCAGGTTGTGAATCGTTCCCTTTATGACACACGTCGACATGATCCTCCGTGTTTATTCGTTTCCGTTTTCAGTTTCCAGCTGTCAGTATTTAGCCCGTTTCTTATTTACATATTCGTGTAATACGGGACTCGAAAGACATTAACTTAATCTATCCAGATGTTAATTCGTTTATCTAAAATATCTGTTTGTAACTGGCATATCTGTGGATTATAACAGATAAAATAAATAAGAGTATGTAGATACAGAATTTATTAATAAGAGTATGAATAGTAATTATATTTAGTAAATGAAATTGATAAACGAGATTTATAAGTACAAATATGAAAAATAATAATATGTAATAAATCTAATAAAACAGACAAGTAAGACATATAGATAGCTATCTATCTACTCATATGTTATAGTATTAACCTAGGTTTCCATCTGTCTGTAAATCTTGATACTTGGTTTCAAAGAGTCGTGATTGAATGTTGCGTAATTGAAGCAATTTGTAACCAAATTTAGAAAGGGATTAACCCGTTTATTATACAGGAAACATCGCGTTTTGACGAGAGTTCAGTTACGGTCAACTTGAGACCTTTATAAAAATGTTAATCGATTTTGATTCAGATTAAGATGACGGGTAAACGACTGCTTAATCGGCTGCTTTCTAGCACACTATCGTCCATTGACAACAGATATCAAATCTCTTGCCATCGTTACATATAAGAGGGTGTTATACCCAATGCAAAAAGACCAGCTGCTGAACGACCCACTGCTAACCGTTTGCCTGCTGAATTTGTGGTTGAATATCAGCAGTTTCAGTAGTTCCTGCCGCTATACGCAACCAGACTGTTTTTGCACTGGATAAGCTAAGCTGTCGGTCTATATTTAAACCAATTTACTGCTGAAACATTTCCCATCCATTTAAAAAATCCAATTCAGTTCTGAATTTCAGATTTCAACCAAGCTGTGTACTTAATTGATTTCTTGTAAGAGAATGGGTAACTCTTATTAACCATAAAACGACATCTCGATAAACACTTCGCGAGAACGAATTTCACTTGACAATTTGATTTAATTTCGCCTAACTAATTCGAAGTTTACACTAAATGATGTGAAACTGGGTTTCACGCTTATTTAAGTCGTCAATTTAATTTAACCATCAAGTCTAATGTTGACTTAAAGTAATTTAAGGATTTCGAAAACAATTTCTGAATGCGGATGATCTCAGCTGCCATCTAGAGACAAATTCCACGAATAACCCACTCTATATCATATTGCTTCATATGGACTGGCCCCAGCTTTAGCTTCATACGAAGACCTGACTTGATTTCCCTTGTATAAAAGGGGAAAAAAGGGGGTATTAGACTTCGGGGAAGCTTATATGAGTCACGCTAAACTCATATGTGTGTCTTTCTTTGTTTGCTGAACTTTAATCCCGTGTAAAACGTGTGTCGGCACATACGAAACATAAAAAACAAACAAGGGAAATGGATAGAAAGATGTATATATATGTAAGGGGAGAATATATAAAACACACACGGGGGTGATACTTTTATTGCTACAGACATTATGCATATAGGGTCATAACCGGGCGACGATTTGCGATGTAAATGGCGCTGGAACACTTGGAACGGGGGGAGGGAGAGCGAGTTTTGGACAAACTAGACGGGGGAATATGCGCACGGCAAATGGGGCCTGATTCATGAGACCAGGTGTGAATTAAGACGTTGTCAAAATGCGGCTGGGAATATCTAATCCCGTGTCCCATTGAAGGGATCACGCAGACCTTTCAGCAAGTAATCCTACTAGCTTGATTTATCACCTTTAACCTTGGCTCTTCTTATACACGGCACAGTTGCTGTGAACACACATGTACACAGACAGGGTGGAGGAAAAAAGGACTTTCAGACCGAGAAAAAACGCCATAAGAAAACAAATTGGATAGATGACTGTGTTATTGCTGGAGGATTAGAAACGGCTGAGGAGTCGATGGGTGGGATTTCAGTGAGATGAATTGTTAATTAAAAATAAGGATATTTACTGTAAATTTTAAGTTTTCAAACTTGTTTGAATTTTAGACGTTAAAATTAGAGGAGTCAAATAATTTTAGTTTTAATTTTAATCTTGAGTTTTTATTTGATATTTAGGATGTTTGATTTACCTTATCTATTAAAAGTTCAGAGTTTGATTGGAAAGAGTAATGTTGGATTTGGAAGAGATTCTGAATCGAATTAGTGCAGCTGTAAGTGGAATTTACTTGGATGAGGAATAAAGACTGAGTGCAATCTAGTTGAACAAGTGGAAACACTGGAATAAGTGGAGACAGTGGAATTGTTTTAATTCAGGGCATTGATGTTATTGGTAAGGTATTAATTGGAGTAATAGGATTGGTGAATTTAGTGAAATTTATTGGGAATTGGTGGAGTTGGTTGACATCAATGGAATTATGTGGAGTTAGTGGAACTGGTGGAATTGGTGGAATCAGTGTAGTGGATTTAGTGATATATGCAGAATTGGTGTTGGAATGTTTAAACTAGTGGAATTGTGGAATTGACGGATTAGTAGAATTGGTGGACTTGGTGGAATTGATGGAACTAATAGAAACTGTGGAATTGGTGATATTGGTCTAATAAAGGAATTAGTGGAATTTGGTGGAACTTGTGAAATTAGTCGAGTTTAGTGGATTCAGTAAAACTAGTCTAACTGGTGGAGTAACGGAATTTGTGAAATTGTGGATTGCATGCATAAAATTGGTGGAATCGGTCGAATTGATCGAATTGGTCGAATTTAGTGGAATTGTTGGAACTAATTGAAATTAGTGGAATTGGTGGAACTGGTGGAATTAGTCGAGTTTAGTGGATTCAGTAAAACTAGTCTAACTGGTGGAATCGATGGGATGGGTGGAATTAGTGGAATTTTCAGTGAACCTAGTGGAATTTCGCTGAACATTTAAGAATTTTGAGTAGCCATATCATTAGCTTAAAGTTTTAAAAGAAGAATTCATTTTACTTTATCTGATTAAAGACTATGTTCGTTTTTTCAGACCGTTAATGATTCGTGCGTGAATCCCGCTCATTGAACAATGGTTCTCCATTTCCTGCGGATACATCTCGACTTTGACGCGTCTATATAGCTTTCTCTCCAGCTTCGTATCATTATCCACAGCAGACGACAACGTGCGCTCGTTAACTTAAAAAAAAATAATTAAAAATATTTTAATTACCTTACCTATTTTAATTCTTGGTTAAAAAAAACAGCAAGAATCACCAGAACACTGGAACATATAAGAAAAATGATTTAAAATCATACGCGGTAATCTTTTACCGTTTTTGTTATTCCTGCGTTTTTGCTTCGAGCATTAAGGTTCTGTGTCTACCCGTACTTCCTCTACAGGGGTGTGCAACCCTCGGAAATTTAAACATAAAATCTAACAAATCGTAATTAATGTTGAATAAATTCTGTCAATTACAGCGATTTTGATTGGTCCACAGAAGAGAGGTTTTGAAAAATATCGGGACTTGCCATGAATCTTGCAAGAATCACCGAGTTGCACAATGGAGAAAGCGAACCCCTCGCCGCCGTTTATACGGTGTCCACTGGAACTCGGGCTTCAGTTGAGTGCCGACTTTCCAACGGCGAACACCACAGTCTCCGTAGCTCGGATTCTCTTTTTCCTCAAGGTAAATTTTCTAAAAGTTAAATTAATTTAACATAAATAAGTTAACTACAAAGTTAAAAGATGTAACTGCTGTAATTCATTTAGATATTGATATGATTAATGTAATCAGAAAAGTGGATTTCCTGCTAATCATATCTAGTTAAGTTAATTGGTACGTGAAATGTTATAGGATTTAACTATTTCAAGCGTTAATTTGATTGTAATTTGTATTTTGGGGTCGGATTTTCACAGGCAGTTCAGCACAATTCCAAGGATTATTAACAGAAGAGGGGCGATGTGAAGGAGTTGAACTCTGGATGGTACTTTACACGGAAAAGTGAATTATACGTATTAGAGAAAGAGAAAGCCTCTTGAGTTTAAAAAAATACGGTGTTGAATCTTTTACCAAGAAGGAATTATTATGCGTAGTCTGGGGTGGGCCTGGTCCCGATGGCCGTGAAAACAGTGTATGATTGGTGCAAGGAGAAGAATCTGCTTTTCATCTCGGACAAAATGAGAGTTATCCTGGCTTTGTGCGTCGTGGCGCTGCTCTTCCTTCACGTGGCCGGTGGCGGACGCGATGATCTGCGGGCCCCCGTCCTCACGGCGCCCAATCTAAACTGCCCTCGCGCTTGCCACTGTGAAGGTAACTCGGTGGATTGTTCCAATAGAGGACTCACTGAAGTGCCCGCTGATTTACCCAAGGATGCCGACAAGATGTAAGTTTCAATATATTTCAAACTATTCTGGAGATAGTTTACAGTCAATAGAATTTCTGTATGTTTGGTAAGCCTGGACGTATATTGTAAAGATCGTACATTGTTAATTATGCCCTAAATTGTACATTGAACATTGATATGTTATATACTTAGGACTTACTAATTGGCTTTACTTAAGAGGCTCGCCCTTGTGTTTTGCTTTCTGTCTACAAAGCAATTTCTTTGACTTCAACTGTTCCTCTATTTTTCTAATCCAATTGTTCGGACGAGGGAATTTTTTTTTCCTCCATGACTTGTAATTTCCTCTGGAAGGGGTCGTTCTCTGCCAAGACAATGTCTTTGGGTCGTTTTTTTTTCACGTGTGCTCACCAGAGTGTAGGTTTTGAAATGCTGACATAGTGTGCTGGAGAAGAAGCGCAGCCGTGGGATTTCTTACCCAATTACCGGTGCTGATGAGTTCATTGAGGCGGTCTTGCAAACCAAGCCGTTTGTATAATTAGAAACAGTCGCAATAAACGTATGTGAGAATGGGGAAGAAGCATGCAACACGTATTTGCACTAGCGGGGAAATTTTTTTTCCTTCCAAGGTTTCTGTCAGCACCGTTTAAGAACACGGTTCAGACGGCTTACTTACTGTTTATAAACGAAGGCTAAGAAACCCCCTTGAGCCTCTGTGTATATAAATATATATACGGGACTCTCCTTTGTCACAGTTGAGTGTTGCTTCGTGATAATGGCTGCGTCTGGTTAAGTGTTTTTGCATCACCAGAAGACTCCCTGAAAGGGGGTTGGCGACTAGAATTGACTCACTAGCTATTTTGCAGGATTCTCAAGATTCTCAGCTGAGATTCATGTGGAATTCCCATTGGAACTCGGTGGGAAACCTTTCTATATGAGAAATGATACAGAGATTCCGGTAAGATTCTCGAAGTTTGTTGAAGATTCTGAAGGGTGGCGAACCCCCTGAGAACCTCTGCATGCGTGCCATCGGTTATTTGAAGCTTCTGGCCAGGGTTTGGAAGAAATCAGGCGGCTGTACGGCAAGGGAGATCCTTGGTAAGGATCTCACAGGAACGTTTGATAAACAAGTTAATTGAATCCATTAACACGCTGAAGGGAACTGAGAGATTGAGAGAAACGGCCGAGGTGCCTTTTTTATTATCAGAATTGGCTTTTGACACCCTAAGCGAGTGGAGACTTCTTCGCTTCAGAACGCTCTCGAGATAGACGAGATTGAGCGGCCGCTGTAGATTGCTACAAGCCAGCACACACAAAAAATACACAGGGCCAACGACCGAAAAAAAAAATCCATCAAGGAGAAGTGCCCTTTGATGGATACTTCCCGATTCCTGAATTGACAGTTTTCTCCTGTCGAGTTTTTTTGTTTGCCTCATTTCTCAGTTCTTCAAGACTCTTTGAAACTTAACTGTGGATCTAAAGTGATTGCTGAAATCTTTAATTGTATGAAGTAAATGTATAGATATAGATATAGGTGCAGATGCAAGTGTGGATATAGATACATAGACAGAGATACGAGTATAGATATAGATATAGATATAGATGTCGAGTATGACTTTGATATAGACCAAGATGCAGATAGAGATATAGATATAGTTGTAGGGTATAGATATAGCAGGTATACAGACCGATATCAATGTATGTGACAGAAATTTTAATAAGAGGTTTGTTATCGTATTATAGTTCGTGTTATTTGATTGGATGAAGAACGCCAATAGTATTGCAGCACCGGACCTACAGAGGCGGAGGCTGAGCCATTGTCTCTATCTTGTTCGATCTTTAAGCTTTAGTTTCAGTCTCTCCATCTCGCTATATGCAGACGATCCTACACAAAGTGAACGTCCAACTCTTGCTGAGGCATTGTCAGTGCCACTGATGAAGGGGCTTTCATCTCTCTGTGTCTATATCCTCTTTGGTGCGGGTGAAATGAACTTTCTTGGTTAGACGGAGGAAGATAGTTTACACAAGCGCTAAATTGCTTCTTCAGCTCAATGGCAAGTATTCACAAAGGGAGAGTTATGACCGAAAGAACTTTTGAAACCCCATTAAATGTACTCAGAGGAAAAGGCCGGCAAATTTACGATGAGGGGCTCGAGACTCAATCGTCAAAATTGTTGAAGAGGAACTAGCGCGCGAGCGGAATAGAGTCATACCTAGTCGGGCATGTTCTCCTTTGTAAGGGACATTTGTTCTCCCCTTCTCTCTTGGTTGGTAGAAGATCGCTTATCAGTTTCAGCTCTGAGAAACGTGCAACATATACACAACCTGAGGTGCAGTCAAAACCAGTACGCACCGTGTCAAACCGTGTGTCTCGCATTTCTCGTCGTTTTTTTCTCTCCTCCATCCTGGTTTTGTCCTTATACCCTCGGTTTTGAAAAAGTTTTGTGGCTGTCGAGATAGACGGACAAGATTGTCCTCTTCTGCGAGGGTTATGCGGGTACACAGAGCAACAAAAAAATTAAAAAAAAAACTGCTTTTGGTTAAAAAAAAAATGGCTGCCTTGAAAAGTTTGCTCCCACAAGGATCCTATGGAGTTTGTTTAGGCAAAACTTGCTGGTGGGTCAGCATTAATGGCTTTTATTTGTTGGTAATGTCCCACGAATCGGGATTTCTTTATGCGGCACCTTGAAATTTATGGCCCACGCTCCACACCAGAAAAGAAAGAGGCTGTGTTTTTCGGGGCAAAAATCTTCCAATCTCTCTCCTTCCACTTCCATAAGGGTGAAAATCTCCAACGGAATAATCATTAAAACACCCATGTTTCGAAATGATATATATAGATATAGAGTATACATCTATATCATATATAATATATACATATATTGTTATAGATATTATTTACATAGATATAGACAATGGATAAGTCGAGATATGGACAATATCCAGGCGGAAAACATTACCATGATAATATGTGTCGAAAGTATCACAAAATCTCATATTGATTTATGATTCAGTATTTTCGGCACATTCTCACGGTAGTCTATCCGGGTTAATAAAAACCAGAAATAACATATGTACTAAATATATTGGGATCAAGAGTTGAATTGGATGTACTGTAAAAATTATGTAACATATAGTAAAATATTACTGGATAGTTTGTCTATAACACATCTTTTGAGTGTTATATTTCCTCAGTGGGACTTGAGAGCTTTGTTGGGATTTTTATATTATTTAATGTGAATTCACGGGTTGATATTTGAATATATTTTTTTCGAAGAAAAGAGGCTCTTGTATAAACTAAAGCGAGTTGTGTATGGTAATGAGATGCACCGGATGGTCCAAAGGGGGGGATGAAGCAAGGAATTCGGATCGCTGTTGGAAGACCCACCGCGGTGATGGGCCATGTCGACACAACCAAGTGACCCCGGAGCCGGACGCGTTTTGGGCCCAAGTGACAAATGACCTGACCTGTTGGGATGTTGTTCGACATGGCTACCTTGGACTAGTAAAGCGGCGGTGATTTACACGCCTGCCCTTGTCTTACCTTATAACTGCCCCGGCTTGATCGCTGAGCAAGCGCCCATTTATTGCTCTACCCTCGCTTTTTACATTCCACCAAGAACATGGAACAGTCGTGGCCGCCCTTTAACACCCAAAATGGAAGGGAAACACCCTTGGAACAAACAACAAAAAAAGCCCTAATCACCTAGGAAACTATTTATTTTACCTTGATGATGGTTTGTTGAGCAAAACCTGACAAGAAACCGACTGGATTTTTTCTTCCTAAGAATCTGGGCGACACAGAAGAGTTACAGATGAAAAGGTGCTGCCGAGTTTTACGTTTTCCACATGGACAGTTTCCTAATCACGATTCCAATTCAGATGAGTTTTTGTCATCTATTCCAGGAGGGCTTTCTAAATCCGTCCGTCTTCCTTTTTGAACAGATAGTGTGAAGAGTGTTGGAACATCTGCCGTTTGCCGCTGGTGGTTTTCATGCTTTCTTGTTGATTTAAAAGGATTCTTTGGTTCTACTTCCATCTCGCTCGCAAAACAACAACAAAAAAAGCGCCAAAGAAACGACGACTTTCAAAAATGAAGATTCACTGCTACTCGACATTCAATTTTCTCTTTCTTTTTGGTGAGAAGCTCTTTGAATGCAAATGGCGCGCTGCAGCGTTGGCGCGTCATTCCGCCCGTGAACAAGAGATCCGGCAATGCTGTGCACAGTTACGCCAGACTTACGCTTCAGTGGGAAAGGACCCGGCGCTATATAGCTGGCTTTCCCGTCTGCGACTTTCAAAGTGTTTGCATAAGGAAGCAAACGCTATGACGGGGAATATTGGAAACCTCTCCTTGTCTACTTTGACAGCTCCCCAAATACGCAACGGCAATTCGAGGCTATAGCAAAGCCGGGGAGAGGGGATTAGTGATTCTATTATCTCAACGACGCCATCTTGAACCCTGGGCTTCTATAGGGGATCCAAAGGGATGTCGCTTAATGCCTCGTTTAGAAGCATAATACGCTCAAATATTCCTGTTTTTATGTCATTGTCGCATTATATCTCCGCTGTGTGTCCTGGGCATGTCGATCCTATATAATCGAAGGACAGGATCTACAAACATCTTGTGATCTATCCATAGAATCCTTACCGCAGAAAAACAAACATGTTTTTTTATCCGCACATATAACTTCTGGAATCGTTTGTTAGACGCCAAGACTTAAGCCATATTTGGCGAGTAAGAAATGGAGCTACTCTTTGGTTCATCGCCAAGCTCAAATGATGCTTGAAAGTTTCTATAAGGCCTATAAATTGGCTTTTATGTGTTGTTTTACTGTCACGATTAATTGCCGGTTAGTTTTTCAACTGCGGGGCTGGTACTTTTAAAGCGCTCCACTGAGTAACATATGGCGTGTCCTTTAAATGAACTGGTTTTACGGCGCTCTGCAACCGAACTATAAACATAAAGGGTTGCAGATGTCGCATATTCAGTTACGACTGGATGGATTTGATACAGGTAACTGATGTCCATTCATTTTTTTACAAATTCAAACCAGAAAAGTAAAGGTTTTCTACCTCCTCGAAAAGTGAAAACGTCTGTCTGCTATGACTTGTATTGATTTGCCCACGTGTTTGTGTCTCGGTCATGTCTTTTACCTTTTGTCTCATAAATCTCTCAAGGTCGTCGTAAGAATCACAAGTTTTGAGCGGGGAATCATTGATGGTTCCTTTTCACAGTGAAAAATTACACTCGATGGGGGATTTACTTGGTTTATGGCAGCCACACATAAATCAACAGCTTGGGGGTTTCGGGTTAATATTCTTGATTCCGCGCGATCGGAATGTATAAAACTCTCTCTATATCCAAGCAGCTGCAATGGAAACCGATCACATTTCAGACTTATGCGTGCTACAGTTTAAAGTGGCTGTTGATGAATTGCATAAAAATATTTATTCGAGATACCCATACGGAAAAAAGAACACATCGGACGAAAAAAAAATGATTAAAAGATTATACATCGCTGTGAAATGTTTGACGAGAAACGTTACCAGGTTACGATGTCAGGTTCAAGATGATTTGGAAACGTTTTTTGTTTGACTGGAGGGCAACTCATTTATTTTGCGGTTAGATTTGTGTTGCTCTCAAAAACCGACGCAGTTCTGGGCCTGGTAACAACGCAAAACGGTCAGAATTGTTCAATGTTGAGATTTAAAAAAAGTGACGTCACAGTCACGTGACTAGGAAGTTGAACCCTTAGGCGATCCGTTCAATTGGGGCGCTCAAAATGGCGTCTGAATTTCCCCAGGATGCCGGTTCATTAACCGTACTTTATATTACAGTTAATTGAAGTTTATTTGGATGTGATTTTAAATTTTCATAATCTTGGATTTCGATTATAACTGAGAAAGAGTGACGTAACAGTCACGTGACTTGGAATTTAACCAACTGACGATCCCTTTCAAGTTACTGCGCTCAAAATGGCGCCTTGTGCCGACACGTGTAACTCTACTTTAAATCGAAATTAATAAAAGTTATTTTAAATATAAAATCGAGCTTTTATAATTTCATCAAGTTTGATCTTTTTAAGTTATTGTTGATGCTAGCTAAGTAAATAACGTATAGATTGGACAGAATATAAAATGAATTATAATATACAGTATATGGAGAGGGGGGGGGGCTGGCAACTCTTCAGCATTGACAAGTTATTGAGCGACCTTTTCATTCATTCTCCACTTGAGGCACTCGGGTTTCGGCACGCTGTCACTCGCTATGCAAAGCGGAAAGGCGCGCGCGTTTCAAACGGCGCTCGAAAGAAAACTCGCCCGACAGCGAAATATATCACAATCACCGCGTCGGGGGAAAAAAAATTGTAACACACCGAAAAAACGAACACACAAAAACGTGTGTGATAGTATTCGACCGCAACCAAAAACAGTACCGCCTTAAGTAAAAGCGACTGTTTCTATAATAGAATCAACTTTCGTCGTTTCAGTCTTAATTTTTTAAAAACTGAAATGGTTTTTAGTTCTAATAATTTTTTAAATAAAAAAATAAGGGCGGAAACGCAACATGTCAGTTTTTTTCAACACCCCTTAATAATTGACATGGCGAAAGGAGGGCTAAAAAAAATTGGAAGTTGAAGAGCCGGACGGAAGATGTACTTTAAACCTTTAAGAAGGTTCGTGAGACCAAATTAAGATTAATATTTTACTATTGTTTTTCTTGAGTTTTAAAATTCTTCCATACGTTGATTCCCTGTGGTTCAAATTCGCAGAAATCATTCCCAAAGTGGAATGGCTGTGTTGATGAGTGATTTCTAGATTGCCAGCTTGTTTGACAAGCTAGCTGAAGGATTCCTGGCTTCGGGAATGCCATTCTTTGCCTAGTGTTGGCTGTTGGGTTTTCAACTTGTCAACCATTGGGTCGCTGAATTGAATTCCGTGTGTCTTTTACGAGTTGAGTCGGTGAATCTTGAATTGTCTGTTTGGAATCTTTGAATATTGAGTCATTCATAAGCGTTTTGACTTTATTCGGGTCCAACTGAGGATCAGGAGCGTGTCTGATTCTTACATGAACGTTATTAGTTTTTGAGTCAGTGAGTCATTTTATGAATCTTTGACCTTATTTGAGTCCAATAGCATTTCTAGTTCTTCAAAGATCTATGATTCGTTTTTTCTGCTATTCATTTATAACTAATTTTACTAATTATTGTTAAAATAATTTTATACTTAATGTTAAAATTATTGCCAATCTATATCAGCTGTTTGTGATGTAATGTTAGCCATTATTTCATCCCTATTGCCGTTGTAATTGTAGAACAATGCTGAAGCCCCTTTCTCTCCATTGAGTCATTTGTGAGTCATATTACGTCATAACAATCGTCTATACGCAAAACCTACTGCAGAATGAATGGATGCAAATCCTTACACGAGCAAATACGCTACTTACATCTGATTTCCGTCTGCTGAATGACTGATTATGAGTCATTCGTAATAGTCATTGAGTCATGCGTACCGCGGGCCGCTTCTTAGCCGAGTCTGCACGCACTCGTCGGAATAGGCGTGTGTCGCGTGTAAAGCGAAGACGACAAATGAAGGTCACCTTGTTGACGACTAATTAGCTGGCTTGTTGACGGAACGATCGCTACATAGGATAGATCAATTAGACACGCCAGGGAGGTTCACTCGATGACTCAATGATACTTTTTCGGTCCCTGTATGGGATTCTACAGCAGGAAGAGCCGATTGAAGCTGCGGTTTTTTACAAAAATATCTTCTTCGTAGAAAAAAACGATTTCAAGAGACAAAAATAAGAATCGGAGAAAAAAAACGAGACTTTATTGCTGACAGCCGGTTTATTCCCCAGCGTTAGATAAACGGCGAATTATTAAAGAACCTAAAATCCCGCCATTGCTCGCAGACGGAATCGATGAAAAGCCGCGTTCGTGTAACTTTGAAGCTTGCGTCATTGTCGAATTCATAATTTTTGTTGTTGTAAGGTTTTACCTTTTAAAGGTAATTAAATTTAACTCGATTCACGTATAACAGCGTTGTCTGATGCAAGTAATGAGTTGAATATCAATGAATTCCATATAGGAATAAAACGCGGCTCGATTAAACATAGCCCGGTTGATTTTTATTCATCTTATTAAACAGATAATTTTAATTTATTTCTGAAATATTAATTAACTGTAATATATTATTTTATTATAATATTAGATTAATATTTATTCGCTTCGTTTTTTCCCCCAATTTGTTCAACTAATGCAAAGCAGACGAAAGGGGAAAAACAGAGGAGGAGGAAAGAAAGAGAGAGAGAAAGAGAGACAGGTGATCGGTATTCAGGCAGCGTTGTTTTGATCGATAAAGAGGTGCGTGAAACTATGTGCCGGACCTGCTCGAAGATGTAAAAAATTGCGTTAAAAAACACACCAAATTGAATAAAACAAGAGCCTCGGTTAACTTGGCTATCGAACCGTTTATATAATGAAGATTTCGACAAAAAAATATCCATACGCATAAGAAAAAACCGATTGAATATTCCGTTTGATGAATTCGTTCCAAGCCTTCCTTCTCCCTTCAAAAAAGCGACAAGTGAATATCAATCATTTCTACCTATTTATGAATAGAATATGAATAACTAATGGTTAAATAAAAGTGAAGGAAGAAGAAAAACCATGGGAAAGGCTGTTTGTACAAGGAAGTTCTAAAAATACTAACAGCCAAAAAGCTTCGTCGAAAAGTCAAAACATTAAATCTGTTTACAAAGATAAGCGGAGAAAATGACTATTTGCAAATGATGAGTATTTCAGAAGAAAACCCGGTGAAGAAACACGGAAGTCACCAGTGGTATATTAATATTGTTGGCAAACCGAACGGGATGACTAGCAGGGCCATTTCAGTTGATAAGAGAAGCTGATAAGGGATAATGAGAGGTCTCTTATCGTCTTTTGAATGTCGTGACAACTGAAAAAGTCGTGTATGTACCTACACATTGGATTCATTCATTCGCGATCAAGTTATAGGATTGTAAGTTCATGAACCAACTGTTAACTTTATCGTTTTGAATGTTAGCAGATGTCTCAATTCAGATTGCTGATATACTGAAGGAATTGATTCAGTGTGATTATTCATGGTTGTATTAAGCAAGGTCGCTGGAGATTCACGTGTCCGTTCTTTTGATGCGAGGATCTTGCAACAGCGGAAAACCGGACTTTTTAGCAGACCGGAGTTGCGAACCTCCGCGCTGCTTGCTGGGCACATCACCGCGGGAGACTCATTTGTCTTGGCTAACATATCTGCGCCTGTTAGAAATATAATTATCTTACCACCGGATGAAGCAAAAGTCATACCTCTCAAGACGTTTCTTCATTTGGTCTTTTGCCGTTTTTGGGTTTGGCTTCCATAAGAGTAGATCTCAGCTTTTTACCACTTGGTAAACAGAGCCTCTAGCGCATGCAGCATCTATTCAAGAAGACGGTTTGTTTCCGTTTTGGTTATTTTGGTTTGTGTTTCTCAAGCAATTATCAAGTTGGTCTCACTGTGCTCGCCAGCCTTCCACTATCATTAGCTATTAGTTAACCCAGTGATTAGAACTTCACGCAAAAGTAATAACTCTTATCAAAGTTGAAAGATGTAATGACTTCGTTAAGTAGAGAGAGACCATAGAAAAGAGAGGCCAAGGTTTCAGTGTGGTGCTAATTACCAAGGAGCTGACGTGTAATTATGAAGTCTACCTAGAAGCCGTTTAGCAATATTCATCATACAATGGATATGCTTAAACGCAATGATAATATGTGTACGTGTACAGTATATGCAGTGTATTACACGTACGATTCAACAGTATTTTACCACTGAAACGAACCTACGAACTATTGGAAGATGTCAGCAGAAGGATCTACTGTAAAAGCGATGTTGAAAAAGTAGTCCCATATAGACTAAACAGGATGGAAGCTATATCAATAGACACGATCACTTAAGAACTCTGAGGGGTTCGCTCTATTAACATTCATCAGATGTAGTCGAGCTGCGCAATGTGGACAGTTTCACACCCCCCACGGGCCCAAAGAAGCGACCAGCCGAACGGGAAATCGTTCTTTACACTCAATCGTCCATCGACGAAATGGAGTGGACGGCAATAAGGGGCTCACAAGGGCTTTCCATTCAATCAGAAGCTGATGGGGAAAAAATTTCATCAAACTGGAATAGGCTTTTTCTTACCGTTGTATTTTTCGAACAAAAACAGGATTGCTGTTGGTTTTTATGAATCCTGGCTGACGTGTTTGAGCGTTTTCAGATTTGCGAACCCCTGGCAGGGTTCTCAAAGAGCATACGTGCTTGTGACACACGGGGAAAGATTTAAAGCAATTCTCACATCGTTTCTCTTATAGCAGGAAGATACAATAGCGCGGCCCCCCCGACCTTTTCACAGAAGCTTTTCCCCACAAAACACCGGTGACTTTTTCCCACAGCCTCTCTTTCACCATTCGTTTTTCTTGTCCAGATTTATTTCGACATTTTTTTTCTGAATGATTTATCCTTGTGTTACTCAACACGATCGCGTTTTGACACGAGTTGTGCAATCATTTGATAATTACTTGATAATTGCTTGGTAGTTTAAGAATTTTTTTTTGGGTTTGATTGATGGACATCCTGCTTATGACCAGTCACATGATTATCATTTGATACTTACTCGATAATTACTTGATATTTATTGCTATTGTCAAAACCAAGTATAGGGTCAGTACCTTCCACTCAATCGTTTGATGATTACTTGATAATTACGTGTTGTTTGATTGTTACGAAATCATGCCGTGATTTGACCGATAACCTGACTTGTATAGTCACATGATTAGACCTTCAGTCAATGATGACTGAGTAAGTTCATTTGCAGTTTAAATATGGGTCAGTACTTACTTACTACTGAAACTACCTTTACTGGTATTGTGAACCCGTCCCTTTGTATTTCGTACAGTAACATAGCTTCACGTCGCTGCTCGACAGCTTGATTAATGACTTACATGATACTTGTATAATTGTTCTACAAACGCTTGGTTCACTTACTTTTCTTGCCATCAAGTCTGTACGTGCAAAACCGAAGGGAATGCAACCCTGTTTTGCATTAGAACGATGTTAACAACCTGCCAATTAATTTTTGAATTAATTTTATATTTGGAATATCAAGGACTGTCCTAGAAGGACGAGATTCTGTTTAGCGATTTTAAGATTCTTGATGAATCTCCGTCATAAGCTGGATGATACTTTGGAGGTTCTGTTCTAACTATATTAAGATTCTTGGTAGATTCCCAGCCATATAAGATTGATGCTATCTTCAGATTGGTTACCGTCACATTAATGAGCTGTGTACCTCATCTTCGTAAGAACGTCTTGGTACTTCTGAAAAATTGCTGACTCTATTACGATGGATTTCCTCGGTTACTGATTGCTCGACTCGAGTGGATTTGGCTCTTGTGCGAGTGGATAGAGGGACCGTTAAAACGATATCGCCGGGCGGCCGTATTGGTTTGAGGAATTGTCCATATCTCTCTGGGTTTAGGGTCAGTGATATAGACGTCTGAATTGCATCAAAACTGTGGGTCGTAAAGGACTTTTCCTTGTCTTTTTTTCCCTTCTAGACTAATTGGGAAAGCTTTTAGACCTGAAGGCTCCTTACCTTTTACACGCACTTAGCTAAAAGCGCCACGGAGACACCAGGGTCAGCAACTTACCTTTAAAAAAAAGGAAGAGAAGAATTCTTAATACCTCCGTTTCAAAGTTAAAAGCTTTTCACGACTAGCCTTTATGTTGCATGCACAAATGGACAACTCGATTAGGGCCATTGAAAATTTGTGTGGTCCGAGCCGGCGTCTTTTCTTATGGACGACTGTATCGTAGGTTTTTTTCCCCCGTGACTATAGCCCCTGCAGGGAAACGGGGAAAACTACGTGCTATTGTTTTGATAGCCATAAACTAACCGTGCGAGGAAGCTATGAGGGCTTTACGAAAATGGTTTATGCCACCGTGACCCTTGTAATTTCATCCCGTTGAATTCCTTTGGCTTGTCGCTGTTGATTGAATTTCTGTATCTTTCTCCAATTTTTTTTTGTGTTCAGTACATCTATCTGTCTATCTATGTATCTAGCTATTTATCTAGCTGTCAGCCTATCTATTATCCATCTGTCTATCGAACTGTCCATCCACCCATCCGCCGAAATTTTTTTCAGTACATTTATGTATCTAGCTATCTATCTATCTATCTATCTACTTACTAATCTATCTAACTATCCATCCACCCATCCATCGAAATTTTTCCAGTACATCTATGTATCTAGCTATCTATGTATCTAGCTATCTATCTATCTATCTATCTATCTATCTATCTATCTATCTATTTATCTATCCATCCATCCATTCATCCAATTTACCCATCAGTCCATCCACCCATCCATTAAAGTCGTAATTTTCATGAATGTTGATTACTATAAGAAAGAAATTTAGTAAATTATAATTAATGTGCGTTTCTTATATCTTTTTCTAGCAACCTTGATGGAAATAACCTGACGACCATCTCGAGTACGGACTTCGAGGGATTTTCTCACTTGCGTATCCTGTAAGTTAACACGACAACTCTGATCTGACTGTATTTCAATTTAAGCTGAAGCCAGATAGGTTTTCATTAATCATATAATATAATAAATAATAGGGTAAAATAAATATATAAAAAATCCACTTTGAACCTCTGTAGTGATTCAGCAACAATAGCCCCAGAGTTTCACAAAAGAACCGAGCACATAGCGTCAACAATGGGTGTGACCTGATCAGATCGATGCCAACACCCCAGCAGGGTTCCCCCGAGCTCGATTAACATTTTAATTAAGTTTACCCTCATCCCGTTTTCAATTCTAATATAAAATTGAAATTCAAAATAAAATAGAAAAAAATAAGATTTAATTGTCGAGGCGGGCGTCAGTGTGAAGGTATGGCTTGGGAAGCCTTGGGAAAACCTTGGGAAGCCTTGCGGGGATGATTTTAGAACGTGATGGTTTGTCCCTGTTCAGCTTCAGTAAACTTTTTTGTTGTCATTACAGCCACGCTTAACTGTGCGTGAGAACTAGAGGGGAAGTTATATCTAAAAGGTAAAAAGTCGCCTTGACTAACAATATATAAGAAGTTAAGTGCTTCCGCTCGATTTATCCCCTCTATTTCATCTGTTGGAGATGAAAATAACATGCAAATGGACTCACAGTGATCAGTACAACCCTTGGAATGCATTTTGGTAATTAGCTAATTAGTAGTTTGTTGGTGAATTTGAAACCCTTGAAGGTTCGTGTCAGTAGGTGTACTAATACTGAACTGTTAAGCTATTACTATCAGCAATTCGGGCAACTGAAATAGCAGTACAGTAGCAGGCTAATTAGCTTACAAGAATAAACTAATAACTTAGTCGTAACAGTTTTAGTAAAGCTGATTACTTACTAGGCAACTAAGACATCGATGCATAAGTTGAATAGTAATGCTAATATTAGTCAGCTAGTAAGTGTAACTTGCTAACTACCCAGTTAGAGGACCCCCATTGCTAGTTAGTTTCTTCTGATAAGTAGTAAATAGTAACTATCCTTTGTACTGTATCCACCGAGCTAAAGCAGTTAACTTACATTATAGAGTTCGGTAATGAGTAGTCATTAACAATAACTAACTCCTGTAGCGAATTAGCTCGACTAGCTTTTCCCCTTTGTGCAATCTCAGTAGTCTCCCAACTGTGAAACAAGTATACAGGCGAAAAAAAACTAGTTTGCACCAAATTGGATCCTATTGTGTCAGAGATAGGCACTAGTCTCCTGAGGGGGGAGGGTATTGCGACTAACTAAGTTTTCGACTGATTGTATCGCGATACTCCCGGGCGACGACAATGGTGACTTGAATTAGATTCGCCGCTAGGCTTTTTGAATCGATAGCAAAAACAGGGCGAAAGGGTCCGCTGATCTCTCTTTTATCAAAAAGCACAGGCGTTGGCCTTGTTTGTCAGAAGGCATTCACTGTTGCCCTGTGCCACTCGACGTGCATCAAAAGGTAGGCGATTTTCAACCGGAACGGAATGTTTCTTAACCAATAACAAAAAGAACCAATTTTGAGTTCGGGGGTAGAAAAAAAGGTATACGACCAACACGCGACCCTTATTGCGTCATCAGTCTGGATAGCCAATCGGATTTTTATGGTCTGAAAGGTGTGAAGGAAAGGGGTATACTCGTATACCACCCAGGCTGGCGGCCACTTTTAGATGAGCGCTCGGGGGTTTTAATTACAACACAGTCAGGCTTTTCGTATGATGGTTTTATCAGATTACATTCATAGATAGCTTTCCTGCAGTGTGGTAGGGATCTAGATTTGATTGTAACTAATCTAGAGAACTTCTAGGTTCAGGACTTGATGCACACAGTTCTGCAAAGTTGGTCCAGTTTTCCTAGTTTTGCTGACTAGTAAATTTAGTGTGTCTGAACCCATCGTTTTGTACGTTGATGAACTGCATATAGCGATGCCAGTCCGTTAAAACAATGTATGAAGGAGCCTTAATGGTAATGAGTAAAGTACCAATTAAGCATTGATTAAGGTTTGTTAATTGCAAAGAATATTTAACATTATCTACAAAGTCTGCAAATGTATTTCCTCAAGGATAGCACAGTGTGATTATCCTACTGTTGTACTGGTTATACGTTTATGATGAGGCAGATTAGGCTGGTTACATTAACTTAAACACCCGGATCAAATGCTTAAAAGCTCATAGTTAATATGAATGCAAATATAATTGTATGTATTAGAAGAATATTAAAAATAGGGATAAGTAATTCAAGTTGTATTTCTAGGTTTCATAGGGCAATCTAGGTTGATTGGTTTAAATTAACACCTTATGGAGCCAACGTTTAGATCTCTTACGTAGTATGAATGTGCAAACCAAGTTTAAAGTTTGAATTTCTTTCCTTGTAAGTGAGGGCAGATATTAAAAGTATGCCTGTAATGATGGATAATGTCCAGCCATAAACTGTGGTTTCACTTTATAATGGCGTGTGTATTAAGGACAAGATACAAAAGCGTGCCTGTACTTAATATGAATGTTTATACGTCCCCTCCGCATTAGAAATGGGTTATACTTTGAAAGAGTCCTGATATTTATACGAACGGTTTTTGTTTTGTAAGGATTGCATATATACTGGCTCATGCTGCGTTTATCCATGATTGCGCTGCTGGCCTTATGACACGGAGCCATGCATACGATTATTCCCCATGATTGCCTACATATATACACTTGTAATGGGGGCGCATGGCATTTGCATGATGGCCATAAGCCACAAGCACAGTCGGGGAATGTTAACGTCACGCCGAGATATCAAAAGGTGTAAGCGTCCGATGATGTGCTGGCCAAAAAGCTGCACGTGCTGTGCCCAACTCTCCTTGGGTAGACGTCCTGACGTTTACGCGAGAAATGGCACACACTCTAGGCTGCAGAGCACGTTTCCCCACCAAACCCATGTTAGGCCGCTTACAACACACCTTTCACATTTCGCAAAACTTACTCATATTATATGAACTGTGTGCATATCTGTACGTAGATGGCAATACAGTGTGTATAGTATACATATATGACTGTATTACATTGATATTTAGTATATATGTATATAGTATTACACGGGTATTAACTCTTATAAATCTACGTAATAACCCGTACGCGTATTATCAGATCCCAACCGATCCGGAACCGCACTCTATCTGTCTATCTGTCTGTCTATCTATCTGTCTATCTATATACCTACTTATCTGTCTATATCTACCTATCTATACATCCATTGATATGTATCCATCTATTTAACTATCTATCTGTCTGTCTATCTATCCATCCAATTATCTATCTGTCCATCTATCCATATAGTTAATCTATCTATCGAACTACCTATCTATCTGCTTATCCATCCATCTATATTTACCTATCTATACATCCATCTATATTTATAAATCTAACTATCTTTCTATGCCTATCTAAGGTACCTATCTGTGTGCCTTTGCCAGTCGGGTTCTGGGACCGGTTGGGATCTGAGCTGACAATATGCAACCCGCACAGTCTATAGATCAAGGGTTCTTGCTGGGGAAAAGTTGATTGCTAATGGCACCCATGTTTTCAGAGTTATAAAAACCAAAAAAAAAATATCACTGTACAACTGATATTACTTTATATAGTAGCAAAGTTTAACTTAATTCGGACCATTAGTTTTACCGTAATAAAATTCCAAGTTTAAAAGTTGCATCATTTCCTACCATTCATTTTAAGTCTAGACGATACAGGCCTATGTATCTATAGGGTACGAAATTCATCTATTGTTTTGCTCTCGTAAATCTCAGTCGTTAGAAGTAAGATTTAAGTACAATTAGCTTAACCTTCAGGCTATTCGTCCACCCAGTTGTCTCTCCCGAACGATATAACGTTGTGCTCGGTTCTAAAAAAGGATAAACGGTTATGTACAGCCTTTTTTTACTACGTTACATGTCACGTGTTAATTGTAGTGGTGCAAACTTGTACATGTGGCTTTCTGTGGGTCTTGAACTGCAGAAAGCTTTATGGATGATTTGGCAAGGTTGAAGTTTATCGGGTGTTTTATCATGTGTTATAGGCGTGTGAGCCACAACCAGCTGCAGTTTTTGCCCGACCAGGTGTTTGCATCGCTCGCTCATCTCCAGAGGCTGTAAGTCCATTTTCACCCTTTATTACCAGCTCTTACCTTGTCTGTAATTAGTACGAGATTACGGTTGGGCCAACCCTTAAAGCTGGATGGCTGTTGTCCTTGCGCGACCACACACCAATCAAGGGACACGTGTACTTGGGTCACAATCTTCAAAGTCATATGTACTGATAAGGTTTATTTATATGTAATTATATATATTAGATTAAGATATAGGAAAAAGCGACTTTGAGTTGAATTGGAAGTGGGCAAAAGTCGGGAAACGTTGAAATTTCAATGAAGCTGGAAGGAAAGGCAACCATGAAAATGGACTATTGTTGTTTGGTGTTATTGCGTGAGTTGTTGGAGACCCCTTGGCTTTATGCAAATGAGTTGGACTGGTCATTTGCATAACTTTGCATATCACTGCTTCTCGAGCAGCATGTATACAGCTGTCTCACTGTAAACCTTCTCCCTTTGGGGGCAGGATAACTTTTCCCGCCACTAAAAAAAACTTAGACTCGGACTTTTCATTCAACAAGCAGTTTGCTTGGTGGAACTTTGACATGAAACCAGTGGTTTAGCAAGTTGGTTTCTGAGATATTGTTCCGTCTATCTATCTGGATATCCATCTATTTATCTTTCTATGCATCTATCTATCGATCTATCTATCTATCTATCTATGTATCTGTCATATGTAACTATACCTATACCTACCCATCTAGTCATCTATCTTATCCATCTATCCATATACCTATTCAAATCTCTATCTCTCTCTCCACCTATCTCTACTTGTCTATTGTCTGTCTATCTATTTACCTATCTATGCGTTTGGCTATCTGTTTAATTGTCTGTTATCTATCTATCTATCTACCTATGCAACTTACTATGTATCTACCTATCTGTCTATCTATCTGTGTATCTGTCATATGTATCTATACCTACCTACCCATCTAGTTATCTGTCTTATCCATCTATCCGTGTACGTATTCAAAGCTCTATCTATTTCTTCACCTATCTCTACTTGTCTATTGTCTGTCTTTTCCATCTATGCGTTTAGCTATCTGTTTAATTGTCTATCTATCGGTTTATCTATCTATCAGTCTGTATGTTTATCCATCTATCTGTCTACCTATCTTTACTGATGGCATGTACATGTCAAGCAATACTATAAAAAAACGACAACTCGTCGTTGGGTCTATCAGTTAAGACTGCTATCTAGAAACACTGTCACGTTTGACACATGTCAAAAGGATTCTCGTGGATCTTTTTCGTAGAATCGCCCCCTCCCCCCCGTCCTCGTTCTCTCTCTAGTACTGAATTAATCAAGGTAGCATTGATCGTCTGCAACCGCGTGCTCGTCTATCGATTTTTAATGACAGCCGAATCGATGGAAAACGTGTATTTCGCGTCGCTGGCTTTTTGCCTATGGCTCGTACACTTAATTAGTCTTGAATTTATGCGTGCCTACACTGGTATCACGCAACACGTATAAGCGGGGATAAAATAATCAGAAAAACACGTAATTTATTTCACGATTCCAATGATTATTTTTTTCTCTCTATGATAAATTATTTCCATAACATGCATTTTGGCACGCCATTGGCCGCTATGTCAACGCCTGCTGCTGGTTTGTGTGTTTTCAGCTACTCCTCCATCTTTGCAAGCCGGTAAAAATTGATAAGATATGCCAAAAAATTTATATATCTGAAATGAAAAATAAGGAGCCATATTGTAAATAAGAGGATTTCTTTTGAAATGAACATTTACAGAAGATGTTGAAGCAGGGCACGGCTGGATAATCGATCACCAATCAATAAGCGGGAGAAAAGAAAAACATTATTTTTGATTGATATGAGGACAGAATGCGTAGGACAGGCAGCCCCGAGAGCGCGCATCTTTTGAGTATTCATAGCTTTTTCGGGGGAGGCAATGAATTCATCACGATTTTTCTATACTGAGTGGGAAAACAACGCCCTTGATTTGCTTTCAATGAATGACGGAATATTTATGTTAAAGACTTTAGCGTATGAGAGAGAGACAGAGAGAGAGAAGGGCGAGCTACCGAGTAATAAATTTTAATGAGTGGGCTGGATGGGGCAAAACTTCCATCTTTCTATTTTTGCCTCCCAAGATCACTTAGAGGAGACCCACTTGACAAAGTCTTCTTGAGTCGATTCATAAATCTCTTCCCCGCGAAAAAATATCGACTTGTTGCGACAGGGTAAACTCAACTTTGCTGTTGGGCTTTTATTATGAATTTTTTTTATTACTTTATATCTGAGTGTTAGATTGACCTCCTACTATTACGCATTGATGACGTCACATCACGTGACTCTCCATAAGATAGTTCACTCGAGTTCACTTGTAGCGGGAGAAGGCGATCAGCTGATCCGCTAGCCCTTCAAAATGGCGGACGCTTTAAAAAATACCATGGATTTATACAACTTGATTAAGATTCATTTATTGTCCAGTCGTTATTACCTTGACTTGACATGAAAGAGTTACGACAATACCTTTTTACTGAAAACATCCGAGTCCGGCCGTTCTTATTTTACAACTGGTTTCCACAATGAACCGTGACTCTGCTATGGAGGATGATTACAGTTTGGGGGGAGGAAGATTCTCGCGTTATTAAGCAGCAGAAGCATGATGCGGCAGTTGCAATCTCATTGTGGTCGAGTAAGTTGCTCATTGAGTCTGCCAAAAGGAGAGGGAGAGATGTAAGAGGCCCGCGGCACATCACGACCTCTTGTATACCAAAGCCAGCGACGCGGGTCCCCAATTAGTTACACGGCGACCTTGTTCCATGCGTTCCAGGCAACTCTTGACACAAAAACACAACACAAGATTCCGTTAACTTGGACCTAAAAGACATCCCATTACAGACAGAGAGTCATTTGATAAGATACGGAGCTTTTCAGTATGTTTAGAATACTTACAAGTAAGCTGCAGCTTCTCTAAAAAGGTTCTTCAACAGTCTTACAACGTCTTAAAACGCTATCCAATAGTACCGTTGATTGACAAGTCATTATCTTTGGTTTGTACAAGGGTCATAGCAAGACGGAATCTGCGCGTGCTTTCGCCATTTTCCTGCTGACTGTCCTCGGTGGCATTCACCGGTTAAATACCTAGTCATTCACCGGTGGAATGCGACGGTTTGACGCGTTGAATTGTCGCCCTCGTCAAAACGCTCGTCAAAGGTGAAACCGAACAAGTGGCGCCCCAATCTTGTGCATGTGTGCCAGTGCCAAGTTCATTGGGCCGCCGCTATTTTTGAGCGTCAAAATCATTAACAAGTCGCTCTTGTGATCAAAAAGCAAGAGCTGATTCAGAATTCGCCGACCTGCACAAGGCCTCAAGGTTTTTTGCCTGTATCTTTTAAAGTTATAATTGCATAACAATGAAAATTTACTCGAAATTACACCTTATGTGTTAGAATACACGTGTCGATTTTTAGACAATTCGGGCGAATAGTTTTGCTGATATTAAATATCAAAGTTTGGAGCAGCGCTTCATGTGTGTTTGTACTGTGTAGATCCACAACTTTGCTTTAGGTTGTCTCTCTTTGTGGTCTGTTGCATCAAGTATCAGAATAACTGCATTAAGACGCTCATCATCCATGGATATTAGGAACACAACATTCCTAACACGCAACCTTTTTTAATAGGCGCGCATACTTCAACAAGCCCGTCTTTTAAGTTTGATTTTATATGCTTGACGAGATGCGTCTGTTAGATTGGTCACACTGTACTTGACGAAAGCCATACAGCACCTTTGAGATGTTAAAGCGTATAAGAATGCAGGAGGGTTCGCAACCTGAACGATGCTTTTCAAGTTTCCTTTGCCGATGAAGTCGGGATTGGAATCGAAATCTGAAAATTTATATTCAAATCTCACGTCATCTGTGGCTCATCTGGGGGTCAGTAATTTCAATTTAATGCCAGTAATATAATTGACCCACAGTATAATCCAATCAATAATATCCAGTGTACTTAAACAAGGTGCGATATTGGTATTGTGGGTCGGGTTGAATATAGTTGATCATGCCAGCAAGGTTCTTGGAAAAGGGTGAAAGTTACGAAGTTGAGTCAGTCAGTGCAGGTTTTCAGGTTTCGAGCCGTCTTCAGAATCAAAATGATCCGTCCATCTATCCGTCTATATCTTGTCTATCTAGCTAGCTATATATCTCAATAACTGTCAGCCTTTTATCTACCTCATAGATATTGTCTATCTACATATAAGTTAGCTGAATGTAATTTTCTTCAAGCATATCTATCTATCTAACTATCTAATCTATCTTTCTGTCTATCTATCTATCTGAATATCTGTCTATTCTATCCGTTCATCCCTATAGGCATCTATGTCTGATCCTGATCAATCAGAATGAATGTTTGCACACTGAAAAGGTTGAATACTAGACTCGACCCCAAATCTATAGATCTCGTTCAGTCTCCATCTTTAAGTCTGTTTGCTAATTATCAGAACTAGGTGCCTCACATTCGGTAATCAAAATCGAATTAAAATTAAGTCAATTTAAAATGTCAGGGAACTTTTTAGTGCTTTCAGAGAACTATGTAAAGGTTCGCTTGCAGTTTCTACTCGGTTTAACCTGAAGGAAATTGTGGCTGCTGTTTTTCGTCAGCTGAGACTGTAACGAATCAAGTCGACATAATTAATTACAGTCGAATCTTATTAGCCTTTTTAGAAGAGGCCAAAGCCTATTATAGATTTGAAACACCCCGCCCCTCCTTCTGGTTCGAAATTCCCGCGCGTCTTAATCTTTCTGAATCAATCTCTTTCAACACACACACACACACACCGTTTTCCCCCCTTTAAATAAATAATCCTCAATTAACGACCCATTCACAAAAGGGAGATCCTCCAAATCTCTGAATTACTCAGCATCTTTTTCCCCAAGACTTTGATGAAACATCACATTCTCTCATCGTGCCCGATGTTGTCTCAACATCACGCCAGTAGGTAAGTCAACATGGCACTGTCCGATTAGTCAATGTCTTGTGTAGCACGTGTGCGGGGATACACGGAATGGATCAAACTCGACATCTGCAGATAGGAACATCTGATATTACCAATTATGTTATAGGGCTGCACGCTTTTTTCAAAAATCGACATGCAGCATGGCCATGAGCAACTTGCCTAGTACAATACGCTTTAATTCACTTGCATTTCTACTTTACCTGAATTCATATCAACGATATTAAACCATTATCTATATTATAGCATATTAGTTATTTTAAGTACTATGATATAAAGTATATAGCACTATGGAAGTGATTTAGATTAGTATAGTATTCTGGGCAAGGGTTATAGTATATCAGATTATGATAATAACATGCCTAGTATATTGGTTAGTATAGGACTGGCATAATGTATTATAATAGACTAAGTAACAGATAATCTTATAAGTAATTATATAGTGATTCTATGCAGACTGAGAAGCGTTCAGTCTTGAGCAAATCCTGAATGGCGGAAGATTTTAGTAATTTCTAAACCTGAAGGATTTTATTTTGGCTAAACTATCAATCCGATTGAAACGAAACTTTAGAGGTTCATTAAGTACTATTAGGACTACACCGTGTAATTTTTGGGATGCTGCATTGTTGAAAGTGTACGAGCAATAAGCAATCAATTTTCCCCCAACAAGATGAACCCTTCTTTTTATTGCTCTAGACTGTATACCGGTAGCATAAAGTTACAAATAGGACATGAGTTACAAGGTGAAGAGGCATGTTGGCAGTGTTTCTACTCGGGGGCATTTTGGGGGAGAAAGAAGAGACTTGAGTCAAAGTGAACGCCCTCTTCTCGTTTAAATTGACAGGGGCCCAAAGAGAAATTTCGAGTCGAGATGCGAAAAGTGAATGACTGGGGCGTTTCGCCCTTTGGACAAGAGCTTTCGTGTTTGTGACCTGTGATGGATAACTCGGCATCGGCTACGACAGCCCTAGGGTTTTTAACTTGTTCTTCAGAAACTGAACACCTTTTTGTCAGACGTCCGACTAGTTTATTTACAAAAGAGATCAGTACGATACTTGTATTGATTTCACTGTATAATTGTAAGTAGCAATGTGATGAAGTGATAATATGAATCAAAGTAATCTTCGTCAGTGATGGACACGACTTAACTTCTTGAGAAACTGAATACCTTTGATGAGACGTCTGAACAAAACTACCAACTATTTCCACACAGTTATACAATAAGTCTCCATAGAATGTTAATATGAGTTTTACTGCATGTAGTATAGTTAGTATGTAATGTGTTATGAACGTACAATCTTCTTGATTGTTTATCTATCTTTCTGAATGATCCTTACCAGGATTTTTTTTCTTGTTGTTGCTGAGGTCCGGAGATCAGAATTCAGTGCGCGGCGCGTTATTTCTATTGTATATCACCAAATGCTTTTATACCCATTGTTGAAAGGCGTTCCTTCTATTGACACGTTTTCTATGGCATTTACGTGTGATCCATCATAACGATGCTCCGGTTCAAAAGAGCTTTTCACACGCTGGCGTGCACATCAAATGGTATTTTTGCATTTCAAAAACCTCAATGGACGGCTAATCTGTATACTCCATGTTCAATAACATCCAAACAGATTTCGACGGTAGTCCATTCCCATGTAAAAGACTTCTAATGTCGTTTACTGTTACGCAATGTCCTGGTTGGTTGTCTGATATCCATCAATCAGTGGAGTTCCATAACTAATACATTGAAGTTATCGTGTTGATTACGTAATAATCGTTACATTCGATTAGATGATATTACATTAACTACTATTGGTTTGTGACTGTATTGTAGTTTTGATGGCGGTACTGGAATTCCCGTTCCAGATCCGCTGCAGTTCCAGTTTCACTGCTGGCTATTGTCTACGCGGTATTAGTAAACAGTCTTAAGTCGTCTTAGCCACGGCGACTGAAATTCCTCCCAGTGAAGAAGGAAATGTGTAATTTGAGACAGTTGCCCTTTGTAAAATATCGTATCGCCCCACGGGATCTCGGGCCATGGATCTGGAGGGCTTTAGCAGAGCAACGGGAGAATCCTTGGGCTTTTGCTTTGAAACGACACTTTCAATCAATATCAGTGTCAAAATCCTGGAGGGTTATAGGTTTCTTCGCCTGGCTAAGATATCTGACTCGGCGTATTTTCACCATTTTTCAAACAACATAGATAACCGCACAGTCATTTTCCGTTATAGATTTCCAAAACCCAATAATCACTTATATATCAAGCAAAATTCATTCGACATTATCCAGAAAAAATAGGAAATTTTGTGCGTTCTTTCTTGACATCAGAAAAAAAATATTGTGCGTGAATTAATCATGTTAAAATGTGCTGCGACGTGTGCGGTACATTATATGCAGCGGCAAATCCCGCCCGCTCTCTTCCTGTATTCTTTACTTGATTAATTTGATGGTGTCTAGTAAGATGCTGGCTAAAGCCCGTTTTATGTTCATCGTCGTATATTTTTTTTTCTCTGAAACTTTGTAATTTAATTTTTTTTCAAGCTGGGGAAAAGGGGCTCTTCTCCAAAAGCTGTAGGATTAGCTTGTCAGAATTGTTTCGAATAATGCAGCGACATGCGCGCTATAAAGCGAATAAATTTATTTTGATGACATCGGTTATAGCTTCATATTTCGTTACTAAATTCTCTAATGTCAGGTTGGTTTTTAACTTATTTTTTAAAAAATTTTCGAACATATTTTTTAATGATATTTTATAAAATTTAATGTAATTTTTTATTATATTTATAAGGGTGCAGTATATATTTATAAAAATAATAGGTATAATCCGATTGTGATTTTTTAAGGATTTTTTTTCGACCTTTGTAGGCCTATTTAAAGTTCTAATCCGGTTGGCTAGCGCTTCCTCACGTTGCCTGTCATCTTAAGTCTAAAAAGATGCCATCTGTTATTGTAGGGAATCGCCTGTTTATGTTGAATAATGAATCGTATAATCCTATACAAGTTTAACATTTTTAAAAAATCGATCTCTTTAAATGAAATTATAGATTAGGTTATACTTAAGTACATGAAATGACCTGACAAGTAAGGACATGAATGGCCGTATGTTTGAACTAGTTGCGAACCCATCTAGCAGGAAAAACTAGGTCTGGCCGACCGGCCTGTTGTTTACCTAAACGTCAAAATTGTGAAGATTTTGCAGCAGGCCTAGGGAAAGAATTGAAATTTCCTCCCACACTCGCACACCCCCTAGTTTTCTTCTGTATCGAAAGGCCTGCGCTCTGACTTATAAACAATAACAACGGTAGAGAGGGATTCGCGTTTAAGAATCTCGTCCATGTGATGAAGAATCTTCGATAGTGTACCCATTAGTTTCAATCTTTTAGCCAAACTTGTATTGGAGATGGGAATCATTGTAAGAAATCAGCTTGTGTTATAGGAACATGGGAATCTTGTGAGAATCTTCTGTAAAAGATAAGATTCTTGACATTCGGAGGGCTAAAGCATAACAAAAAAGTAAGGGTAACGCATACGACTGGAATCGTTAAACAGACGGATAGAGGTATAGTTAGATATGTTTTACAAAGATAGATAGACAGTTAGATAAATTGATAGACTGAAGGATGTATAGATAGACAGACAGTTAGGTAGATAGATTAGGTAGATAGATAGGTAGAAAGATGGATAGATAGGCGGACAGTTAAATAGATAGATAGATAGATAGATAGATAGATATATAGATAAATAGACAGATAGACAGAGACAGATCGACAAGTTCAAATTTTGATGAAAGGGATCTTGATTGCGAATCTCGTGATTGTTGCGATATTGCTCGTTGAAACGAAATGAATAGTGAATCTCGGTAAGAATCTTGATAGAATCTTGATTATGTTTTGAGTTGAACTAAGTATAGCTTAAGCGATTCTAGTTCAAAAGGTCATAAAAGTTGATTGCAAATGCTTTGGGATACATGTAACCAGATGAAAAGAATCCAGATTTTCACCAGTCTGGAGGACGATGGAAATAACAACATGAAGGTCGGGTCATTGGACGACCGAACACAATCGTGCGGTTTCCTTTTTGATTCTTATTGTTAACGATTATTTGTAGTTTCTTTTCACTGTGGACTCGTTCGTGAGTCTTCTTTTTGTCGTTTTCCTTGACGAGGTTTCCTAAGGTACGCCGATCACGCAAACCGGAGCAGCAGAGAGCAGACGACTTAAAACCGCAGGATAGCTGGATAATAGATAATATTAGATAGACGGCAGATAATAGATTGTATTAGTGGAGGTTATCAGTTTTGATTTAGTAAAATAAAGCAGTAGAAAAAAACGGTTCATACTCTATCTATCTATCTACCTATCTATCTATATACTAACATCTACATGTGTATCAGTACATCGTATCTACCTGTCTTATAGCTAACCTAGGTACCTACCTGTCTATCTATCTATCTGTCCATCTATCTATGTATCTATCCAACTATTTTTCTATCTAACTATCTATCTATCTACATCGATAAATCTAAAAGTCAATCTGTTTTCGTATCTACCTGCGTACTAAACTACCTGCTTACCTATCTATCTATCTGCCTATCTATCTATCTATCTATATGTCTATCTATCTATCTATGTAACTATTTTTCTATCTATCTATCTATCTATATCGATAAATCTAAATGTCAATCTGTATTCGTATCTACCTGCGTACTAAACTATCTATCTATCTATATGTCTATCTGTCTATCTATGTAACTATCTTTCTATCTATCTATCTATCCATATCGATAAATCTAAACGTCAATCTGTATTCGTATCTACCTGCGTACTAAACTACCTGCTTACCTATCTATCTTTCTATCTGCCTATCTATCTATCTATCTATCTATCTATCTATCTATATGTCTATCTATCTATCTATCTATTTATACAACCATCTATTATGTATAACTATCTGTCTGTATAACTTATCTATCTAGCTATCTATTATCTATTTATGTCTCTATAGTTTTCACCTCTGCAGTTTATCCCATATATTTCCTGCTAATGAAGATACTTGGCGCTCATTTATTCCATTCAATTAAGATCTTTATCAGTTACTCTCGGAAGTCAACGGTAGTAAAACATACAATCTACCATTGATTCAGCATTTAGCCCTGTTATAACTTACAATCCCTTCTGGTTCTATACGTTCATTCTTGTTAGTTTGGTTCGGGGAAAAAAAGGAAAGAATTAAAAAACAACTTTTTTCTTCTATAAAAAATGAGGTTTTATAGCGTGCAATTTGTTAGGGGAAAGCGGACGGCGTGTAATTGCAGTTCTTTGTTAGTAAATTCAGGGTTTTGCATGGCCACTATTGAATTTCTCGCTGTGTGGCCATGTCAAGCGCGTACACCGTTGCCACTCCTGACGTTATATACTGATATCTACCTCAAGGCTATTCATCTCTTCCGTCCTGACTAAAACATATTAATCACATACTAGTTTTCAATAATCGGAATGTTACTCATAATATATTAAATATAATAATAACATATTTAAGTAATACCTATGAAAATTATTATATTTCTATTTGTATAGGTTCTGGTCTGTCAGTGTCTTGTTAATGTCCGAAGTGAAGGCCGCACTGTATTGTCTGTATTGTAAGTTTCAGTCTCTCCCTCATCTTCTACTTTCTTTCTCTCTCTCTCTTTCTCGTTCCTTTTGATATATTCTTTGCGTAGCCCATCAAAAGTGGCGGCGCTTGCGGTAAGCGAGTAAGACCTCACATTCCGATAGGACAGACACTTGTCTGTCATAATTCACCTCGTGCAACGGTCGGTTGGATCTGCTGGCTCGTATCTGATATGCTTGATATGTTTTGATATTATCGTGTTTGTCCGTTTTGATTGGTGATTTTTAAAAAATGAGAATCGAGGATAACTAAAATCGTATCGTTGGGTTTGGATTATTATGATATTGTGAAAATAAAGTCGATGGGTTTAACGACAGTTTGATTGAACGTAGAGATTTTTTCCCAATCGAGTGGAATGTAAAAGAAAAGGGTTGTCTACTTCTCGGCACGTGGTAAACGATCGCCTATTGTCCGCGTTCGAGAGCTCAATCAACCTTCTTATTGATTCTCTGTATTCGATCTCTCCTTTTTAAAAACAACAGCTGGATCTCCGCCATTATGAACGTAGCCGTCTATACACACTCTGTCTTGTGCTATGCAAATGCAGCGAAATTATTAACGACTTATCGGCGTTCGTTAATAACCGAGCATGTGTCCAGACGGCGGATCCTGTTGATTGGCTAAATTAATTATGCCTCCCCGTAAGCGTATTTACCAGATCCCAACCGGCCCCAGAGCCCAACTGGTATTGGCACACAGATAGATGGACGGATGGATGGATGGATCGATTGATCGATAGTTAGATAAATACATAGATAGATAGATAGATAAATAGATAAGTACATAGATAGATAGACGGATAGATAGATAGATACACAGATAAGTACATAGATAGATAGATAGATAGATAGATAGATAGATAGATAGATAGATAGATAGATAGATAGATAGATAGATAGATAGATAGATAGATAGATAGATAGATAGATAGATAGATAGATAGACAGATGGGTAGATCGATCGATAGATAGATAGATAGATAGACAGATGGGTAGATCGATCGATAGATAGATAGATAGATAGATAGACAGATGGGTAGATCGATCGATAGATAGATAGATAGATAGATAGATAGATAGGCAGATGGGTAGATGGATAGATGGGTAGATAGATGGATAGAGAGATAGACAGGAGGATTAATAGACGGGTTGGTGGATAGATTGATGGATAGGTAGATGGATAGATAGATAAACAGTTAAATAGATATGTTATAGATATAAGATATATAGATAGGTATAGACGTATAGATCCCAACCGGCCCCAGAATCCCACTTTTATCTGTCTATCGATATCGATATATAACCTGTCTATATATATATATATATGTATATATATCTGTCTGTTTATCTATCTGTCTATCTATCCATCTATCTATCTATCCAACTAACTATCTATTTAAGGTACCTATCTGTGTGCCTGTGCTAGTTGCATTCTGGGGCCGGTTGGGATCTGGTAAATATGCAGCCGGTTTACCGGTGTCCGCTCTATGGAGGGCGTCTTAAAGATCACTGATAAGAGCGCGGTGTAATTAGCGTATAAGAATTTGCGGCCTGACGTCACGTAATATTTTACGCGTCTAATGGAGATTCGGCCTGTCGATAAGGTGGACGCGGTCAGTGCCAAAAGAAGAGAGAGGAATAACGCAAGGTGATTTTTTTTCCTCAAATTTTATTTCTGGCCCCATATAATGGCTAATCTTGAACTCTTTGGCATCACGCGAAGCAGTCGGACATAACATGCAAACATAAACAAGCTGCAGGCTAAAACCTCTGAATCGATGCAAATAATGGTCGTGTGTATTTAACCGAAACTTCTATGAAAATATATCTGAGTTGTTAAGATGATGTCAGGTCTATACAAGAGCAACAACAAAAATGGCGGGGAATATGGTAATTTTTCAATCTTTAGGATTTTATTTTGAGAAAACTAATCAAGCAATTTCAATGAAACCTTACAGTTGTGTTAAGTATTATCGAATCTGTAGGCGATATTTTTTGGGCTTCTATAACTTTGTAATTTTGGGAGTTATAACCATTCAACTTCACCCCAGCAAAACCTCTTTTTCCTGTTCTGTTCTATTTTGCGTATTGGAAATTTTAACCAAACTTTGGCAAATGATCATTTCGTAATGGGATTTTCTCAAAGGAATTTCGTAACGGGATATATTCAATTGCATGCAAGTGATAGTTTCATGCCATGGCGTGATCCTTCGTCATTGCTTTTTATTCCTTTCTGAGAAAAGCGGAAAAATTTCCTCGGTCCATTCATAATGCGCACGCTCTTTAGGGAACTCATTATGATTGTTATCACTCCTTTCTTCGTATCCTTCCCAGTTTTCATCAGCTACTTGCTTTTCGCCTGTTTCTTTCAGCGTGTTACCTGAGAGTGTTATCTTGCTGGGTGCGTAGGAATCGGTTGAGTAGAAGCTTTAGTCCTCCACTTCGTAATCCGTTGAGTTTCTATAGACTTTGTTAGGGACAGAATAGATAGATAGATAGACAGAAAGATAGATAAGTAGATAGATCGATAGATTGGTAGATAGCTTGGTTAGATACATAGATAGACAGATAGATAGATGGATAGATAGATAGTAGATAGATGGATAGATAGATTGATTGATTGATAGATAGGTAGATTAGGTAAGTAGTCAGGTCGATCGGTAGTTAGATAGCCAGACAGACAGAAAGACAGATACATGGGTAAATAGATAGCTTGGATAGACAGGTGGGTATACAGATAGATAGATAGTTATGCAGGTAGATAGATAGATAGATAGGTTCGTAGGTTAGATAGATAGATCGATACTTGCATACATACCCATAGATGGGTAGTTAGTATAGGTATAGGTAGAGCTAGACAGGTAAGTAGATAGGTCGGTTTGATAGATAGATAGTATAGATGGTTGGAACAAGTTGACCAAAAGATGACAAGCAACTCGCGATGGATTTTATTTAAGAACTAAGGATTTTAACATTTTAATTACATAAGAATTCTCTTTTTTTTTCATTGAAACTCCTTTACAGTAATAGTTTATCTTGTAATACGAAATTAGCTAGTTTCCTTTGTGGATTTCTAAGATATACTCAGGATTCCAAGATCAAATATTACGGATTGTTCCAATTTGACGTCTTGAAACTGATTGTAAGGAATCTGAAACAAATCAAAGAAGAACTGAACATGAATCATAGCAAATCCCATTTATACAATTTGACTTGAAACACGTTACAATAAAAGAGCGAATTGATCTCTCAGTAAGGTAATCGCCTATAGGATTCGCTTGTTAGCTTCACACGGAATAATTTTTTTTAAAAAATTGAAAATTCACGTGACGACCGAGACGACCATAACTTGTCCTGTTTTGTCGTAGGATTTTGTAGTGTCGTGTTGATTCCTGTGCCAATAGGCAAATTGTTATCGGGGGAAAAATTAGCCAGTCATTGAAGGGCCGGCGGTGAGGCTCTGCTGTTTTACGACCCTGGAAAAGGGTTGGAGAGAAATTTGGCATGTCATTTCCAATGGAATTGGCGCCGAGCGTTTTCAATCAGCCCATGGGCTCTTGACAACCTTGCCAAGTGTTGCGCTGCTGAGAACGCCTACTTGTCTGTGTACACACAAATTATGGGCCTCTCCTCTTCCTTTTTATTCTCCATTTTTCCGTATTTTTTAAAAATATTTTCCTTTGTGCAAAATTCCTCGATGTAAAATATGGTTGGGAATCATAATAATTTGCAAAGTTTAGGATTTAATTGTGGCAAAACTAACGATCTGTTTAAAACAAAACTTTACCAGTTCATTGAGGAAGGCTAGGACTAGACTTGGTAATTTTTTGTTTGTTATATCTTTGAAAATACGGGAGCAGTAAGCAATCAACTTTTCTCGTATCTAAAATCGTATAATCTGTGAAATGTCGGTTTTGAAATTTTTGCACATCCAGATACTGAAAGGGTCTATGCGAACCTCCGTACCTCCCCTTTCTCTCTTCACTCGTTCGGGTATTAAATTTCCCGTCTTTTGGCTGATGGTATCGCATGATGCAGTGGATTGAATTTCGCATCCAGTGGTTATCCCGCAGGTTCTTACGGAGATCCGTCGAAAAGATCCATCGACAGAAGATACGGAACCCGGTTTCGACTACAACTTTTATTGCTTATGGAAATTTGTCTCGCGTGCATCTATTACGTAATCGGTTATATTGTAACCTGTTGATAATTTCCAATTTTTTTTTAAATTTAGCTAATTACAGTTAATTTGAAATCAGGTATAATCTGAATATATGAACATCTCCCATTCAGATTTTCAGGTCGGAAATTTTTTTAAAGAATCATTGTACATATAGGGTTACATAGTGATTCCTCACCATCTGGAGATGGTAAAAATGTGACATTCCTGGTCGAAACCCGGTGTCAAATATAAAAACAGCGGGTTCATTAAAAGATATACCCGCTTCTCACGTTTCACCTTTTCAATCTCTTTAGGGATATAAGATTCAAAGGCAAATTCTTGTAAGGTTACGACCCCCTCCGCCCCCCCCCCCTGTTCCTTCTCCTTGAGTAAAAGGAGAAGCCACGGCCCCGGAATCCGATTACTTTAACCGCCTTTTTGATTTATATACGATGTAAGGAGCCTCTTTACATGTATCTTTACCCGCAGTTTCCTATAAGATTTCCTATAAGAAGAAAATACGTATTATTGTTAATTCTGCTGAATGAAATGTAACAAAATCACTTCGTTAGTATACTTTAGAATTATATATTAAAGTTGTAATTACTTGTGTAGTTAAGAGTTGTTTTAGTTAGTAAAAGAGGCTCGTGATATGGCAAGAAGAAACATAGATACATGGATAGATAGATTGATAGACAGACAGATAGATAAATAGATAGATAGATCGACAGACAGATAGATAGATAGATAGATTGACAGGCAGATAGATAGATAGGTAGAAGGATTGTGAGATAGATACGTAGAAAGATAGATAATTAGGTAGACACATAGACAGAAAGCTAGACAGATAGGTAGTAAGATAGGTAGGTGGACAGATATAGGTAGATAGGCAAGTAGTTAGACAGATTCACAGATAGATGTATAATAGACAGTTAAAAAGATAGATGAACAGATAACATAGAAAGATAGATAATTAGGTAGACAGATAGATAGAAGGCTAAACAGATAGGTAATTAGATAGACAGACAGATAGATAGGCAGACAGATAAATAGATAGATAGATAGGCAGATAGATAGATAGATAGATAGATCGATAGGCAGACAGATAGATAAATAGATAGATAGATAGGTAGAGTTATACATCTACAGTTACACATCCAAATAGTGCGAGGGTTAAACTGCAAACTCATACAATCCCATCAAAACAAATTGGAAAAAGCCGTTTTCACATATCGGTTGGCCATAGCCCCATCCTCATGTCGAGGGTTAATTACCGTAAGCCCGAAGAAAGGCCTGCTAATTGAATATGAATGCGGGTCTTACGATTCAGAAGCAGCTTGCATAAAATCAAGCAGCCGCATACGTGAGAGACTCTATACCTACATGGCCAAAGCTGCTGATTTACGCGACGGCCTGAGTCGAACCGACAGCTGGCCATGCAAAACCGAACAGGAAACCCGCGATTTATGAACGTACTTAGCATCGCAGCTCGGATACCGTCAACCTCGATTCCCCCATGAAAGGATCACATCTCCTTAAACCTTGTTTTCAAATATGTACATTCTTTTTTAAAATATCGGAAAACCTCTCTACCTTTTTATTATATTTACATTATTTTAATTATCATTATTATATAGTGCTATTATTATACTCTTTAATTAAATATTGATCGATTTGAGAAATGAAGGTTCTTATGGAATTTGCAATCTGTTTCATTATCCGCTCAAACTACAACTGAATTGGTTAGAAAGTTGGAGGTTTAATAACTTCCCTTGATGTGATAGTTGGTTCTGGTAGATAAAAGATCCGATTCTTATTGGTTTAGCTCCGAAGATCCCGACTGTTTGTTCCACAACATTAGTTGAAAGTGTATCTGGTCCGTATTTTGGCTCTTGTCCTTATGACAGTTTCCTTTGTCTTCTTAGATATAGCGATTATAACATTGTAATATCATATTTCATTCTTACTTTAATTTTCTATTTTATTTATGTAATATATTTTTTAATTGAAGGTAAATTAATTTTTAAACAAAATTCCTGCTGGGTGGTTTTGACATTCCGCGGTTTGTTGTGTTTTTTTTCCCCGCTGGTTTCAGGTTTCCATTCTTGTGTTTCCTTCTTTCCCCTTTAAGTTTACATCATCTTTAAATTTTTCCCTATTCAATTTAATGTCTGTTATGCAAATCTGTTAACCAAATTTACTTTAGTATTTATTTTCTTTCAAATTAATTAAGGCTGTTGGGTTATCTAACTGATTATTTCAAAAAATGTATTACAAGTTGTTAAATGTTAATAGTTATTAGTAATTATAAATAGTTGTAAAAAAGATAAGTGGTTAAAGTTGAATGTGGTAAAATTTGAGGCGCTATTAAAATTTCGACCTTGTAGGTCCGAGTGCGGTCCGCTGGCCAAGATGACAGAGCATGTGTAAAGTGGAATTCAATTAGCCGGAAATTAACATAATGATATAGTTTATAGGCATTTATGCGCCTGGCAAACTCGTCCATTAAGGCCGATCTAAAGCGACTCGTTACCAGCAAATGACCGGTAATTTTCTATCGGCGTTATCGCGGGCGCCCATTGGCCAGCATAATGTGCATGTGCTGGACAATGGCCCCCTCTAATCCTTTCAAGTTGGCGTTTGTTACGAATTCTATCTCCGCAAAGTTGACTTGAATTCTAATCGCGTAACTTTCAAATTCACCAACGTAGTGGGTAAAGTCATTTTAATTGTAATATTTCTGCACTATTTTAAATTATATTATGAAGTTATGTTATATTGATATTAATTAAAAGGTAATGGTATTGTATCAATCTACCAATTCAACTACCCTATCTACCTACTCAACTGTCAGTCAACCTATCTTTCTATAATTAACTATCTCTTAGCCATCTGTCTGTCTATCGATGCATTTATATTGCTACCTATCTGTCTACCTGCCTACCTATCTATCTATCCATCTATCTATCTATCTATCTGTCTTCTGACCATCCAACTACACCAACTAGTATTGTCAATCCACCTATTCTTAGAGCTATCTAGCTACCTGCCTACCTATCTAACTTTCTATCCATATATCTATATTGCTACCTATCTGTCTATCTACCTACCTACCTACTTCCCTGTCTATCTATGTGTCTTCTAACTATCTAACCACGCCAACTAGCCACTATCAACCTATCTATTTACCTGCCTGTACCTGTCTATTTACCCATCTATGTATCTCTTCTATCTATCTATCTAACTACGTATTGATCTATCAACCCACCTATCTACCAACCTATCTAGCTCTCCATTCTCTCTATATGTCTAACTACCTAGATACCTGTCTATCTATCCATCTATCTAACTTTATGCAAGTACGGTTCACGTATCTGCTAGTTTCTGACCATATATTCTAATGGTAACTGGTAACGTTGCACATTTTCGCGGGAAACTTGCCAATCGGTGTAAGGGCGCCATTAGATACAAAACAGCGGGGTACGCCGTCCATCTTGTTGTTGGTGAGATTGTAAGACGTGGAACCGGCATAAAATTCATTTTCCCGCCTCATCCGTCATCGATTACAGCGCCTCTTTTTTGAGCCATTTTTTCCCCTAGCGACTTCACCACGGCGTCCAGCAAATCGATTCTCGCACTTTGTGACAAATTACTATTGTGTTTTTTGTTTTTACCTTAATGTTTTATTAATGTTATGACTCGTAATCTATCAAACAATCCCGTGAGGTTTTTTTCAACATTCAACTTGGTACTGATGCGGACATTGTGTCGTAGTATTTTTTAATAACGGGTATGATTAAACTTAAATAAATTAGTATACACCAGACTAATTGGGAATGTCACATAATTTAAATTAAAATAATATTTAAGAAAAATAAAAGCACACCTGGTGATCTGTGGACGAGAGAATTTCAAGACGTGTCTTAACGTATGTTGAGTTGAGTTAGAACGATCTCCAGGGAAAGTTGGTTTCTAACGTGTTTGGGGGCAAATAAGACTGAAGGAACCAAGGGGGGGTTAGAAACTTCCATTTTATATTTTCTATCGCTGGTTTTCCACGTATACGAACCGCGTAACTGCGGTTGTGAAGTTTACGCGGGTTGGAGACCCGTTGGCTGGTAATAAATTAGATGGGAAAAGTAATAACGCTTATCTGTGCGAAGAAATCTCTGCGGGCCACCCAAAAATGGCCGTGTGACGTGCAAGTGTGTAGTTCTTATGGGCGTTGCAGTTCATTCTCTCGTGGTTGACCAACACGGGACGACATTTTTATGAACTCCCTCCATCTCTCTCCCTCCGTGTGTTAAAGCGATTCCTCTAATTTGATTTCATTTCTTCTAATTCAGTTTTAAAGTTTAAACAATAGCGTACAGTCCCCGAGTTCTGAATGGTGGGAAATCGTGGATCTGTTCAACTTTGGGATTTTATTTTGGCGAAACTATCAACCCGATTCAAATGAAATTTTACCAGTGCATAAACTAGTATTAGGTCTACCTTCGATATTTTTTTGGTTGTTATATCTTTGAAAACGTGGGTGCTATAAGCGATCAACTTTTCCCCAGCATAAAGAACAAATAACTATAACTTTATAGTGTTTTTTTTATATCAAAGTGATAAGATTCTTATAAATAGATTTTACGAAAACTAGGATGGTCGCACACACATATCACGATATTTATATTCTCTGCTTTGCATAGCCTCGTGTCGCGACTCCTACGCCGTCTCAATAAATAATCATTAAAGTTTCTTGTTTGGGGGGGGGCGTATGGGTTATAGCTGATTCTATAGCCAAATGCCTTGGGCTTACAGTTCTGAACCGGTCAGCATATCAAAGTGTGTACAAATATTATCACTTTTAGGATCTTAATGGATCGTATAAACGTTAAGTACTTTATTTAATTATCTTTTTCCCTATAAATGTTTAGTAAACCAACATAACGTAACATTATATAGTATATGATAATTATAATAATTTTCTATATAAATTACGTTTATAGATATCGAAATATTATATGTAATAAGTGTAACGTCGTAATATTGTTAACATTACAAGTCTGACGAATAATGTACATTGATAAATGATTATGTAAATGACATACAATTAATTAAAATTATCTTTTATAGGGATTTTAACATCTACACCCTATAATACCAAAAATACTTATTAAAATCTGATATATAGGGATACTATACAATGCCTGTGTAACTGGTTCCTCAACGAATCTGTGTTGTGTTTACGTGTAACTGGCATATATTGTATCTCTATTTGAATACGCGTTAAAGGGCGTGTGACATACTACATTCACTTAGCATATGTATACGCGTGTTACGTCCTCGACGATTCATTAACGCAAAAAGAATATCCTATGGACCGTCTTAGCTGACGGGTGTGTGCAGCAACCCGTTCTCTTTATAGCTTCATTAAACATTTCCATGTATTTCGTGACATTCTTCGAGGAGGATCTGTCGAGTGATCCCTCCTTTTGTTTGCATTGCCATTTCCCCCCCAATAGTTATGCAAATGGGTTAGACGACTCGTAAAAGGACTAACAGAGCGCGTCTTGCAGTGCAAACGACAATCGAACTTGGCAGGGGGTCAAACAGAGCATATCTACACCAGGTCCAGGTCTGTTTGTTCCTTTTATCCAGCTCATCGTTTAAAGACCTTTCGAAACAAAGGTCATCGAAACTGTTCAGATGTGCTACAGTCTGAAAAAGATCCTCAGTGGCGAAAAACTGTTGCAATTTCTAAAGTTTAGGAATTTATTATGGCCAAACTATTCAACCGGTTTCAACCAAACTTTCAGTGAACATTAAGCCGGTCCAGTACTACATTCAGTATTTTTTGTGTGGCTATATCGTTGAAAGTGCAGGAGCAATAGGCAATCAACTTTTCCCCATTGCTTTGGACTGAACCAAGAAGTGGTGGTGACCTTTTGACCTATAATCTCTGGGAAAAAGCCGACTTGTATAATAACCTATAGGTTATGTGGCAAAGCGATAAAGGTTAAAGACTGTTTTAGTATATTGAATCGATTCTTGTAGTACAGATCAGAACACGAGTTCTGTCTAATTATGCCTGGTGTGTTGAATAGGGTATGAACCACGTGATCATGACGTCATTATTGTCGCCATTATTGCATTGTGTTATTCGGTTACAGCTTCAGTCAAGTGTGTGCCTTACATAATTTGGGAAACCCGTACAGTTGTATCACGTGATTGTGACGTCATACATATCTCGAATCTCCAAATGTATGCAAATGATCTCGCGGTTTTTACGTCTTACAGTTTTTGCGTACAGAGATCCTGAATTTGGATATCTTATGAGAATTTAGGTTGCGGGGTTGTTTACACTTTGATTTTAGTTTATATACAGCCCAGATAAGGTCAAGTCACGTGACTGTGACGTCATCCGGGTATCCTTAGCCCGTCTTTGTGATTATCGATGCGCATTTTCCCGATCCGAATGAAGAAATGGAGATTGATAAATGTTCTTATTTTGACAGGGACCTGAGCCACAATCAGCTGACAGCTCTGGGGAAGCGAACCCTTCGAGGCCTGACTTCGCTGCGCAATTTGTAAGTCAATGCAAAACGAGCCCCCCTTGTGAGAAAAGCTAATCGATTTTTAATTCATTGGCCCTTTTGCTTGTATAGGCAATTGGATAACAACCAGCTGACCTGCGTTGATGAAGCTGCGCTCAAAGCGGCCAAGGACCTGGAGATTCTGTAAGTTGATGTTATGACGATTCATACCGATTTCCTGATTGTCGTTGTACCTCAGTCCGTCTGTCTATCTATCTATCTATCTATCTATCTACCCTATCTGTCTATCTACTATCTTATCTATCTAACCGTTGATCTACCTACCTACCTATCTCTTTACCTCTCTGTCTACCTCTCTTTCTCTATCTATCTATTTACTTGCTGATCTACCTGCCCACCTAAATACGTATCATCTGTCTACCAGTAAAACCATATATCTGTTTATCTGTCTGTCTATCTGTACAACTACCTGCCAATGTGACGCTCTATCTATCTTTCTTTCTACCTGATCTATCTGTTATGTGTATCTATTTATCTATCTATCCATCTACGTGCATATCAACCTACCTACCTTTCTCTTTACTTTCTATCTATCTTTCTCTGTCTAACTGCTGGTCTACCTGCCTACCATAATATCTATCCATCCATCTACGTATATATGTACCTACCTATCTATCCCTCTATCTATCGATCTATCTATCGGTCCATCTACTTGTACATCTGCCTACCTACCTTTCTACCTATCTCTCTGTCAATCTATCTATTCATCTATCTATGTAACATCTATTACGTTTTCTCTACCCCTGTTTGTTTGCTTGTTTTGTCTGCCTGTCTGTCCACCTTGTCTGTCCACCTTGTCTACCAGCTCTTCACTGACTTTTTCACGACTGCTAATAAGAACCAGTCGAGTCAGTTTTTCCTACTTTACCTTGTCTCGAACCCCGTCCTGCATACTTTTATCATTCTGACAGTCTCATTTTTAAAATATCCTGATTTCCTGATTCTGTCGACGAGTTTCGATCCTTATTGACTGACGAGACACGCGATCCTCTGCTTCTTTTATTAAAGATCCCCCCTCTCCCAAGGGAAACTGACTGGTTGTGTGTGATGTATCTGATTCAAATGGCTCGATACTTGTTAATCCTCTCATTTACATCTCTGTCAACCTTCATGTGCTAGAATGATCATGACAATGTCAAAAATTCTCAATTATATTACGATATCTTATATGACATTATTATGCAATATTGTGTCATTCATTATATTGTATCGTGATATACTATTTAAACCTGGGTATACCGTTATTATATTATCATATAGTATTCTTATATGGTTATCGTTACTTGCGCTAATTTGAGTGAGTGACCATTGCATTTCATCCTCCATAGGACACTGAATAATAACAACTTGACAACGCTACCGCGAGATTTATTAGAATCGTCGCCCCGTTTGCGGGTACTGCGTCTATCGGACAACAAATGGCTCTGCGACTGTCATCTCAGCTGGCTGGCACGCTTCCTGCGACGCCAGTTCCGCTCGGGAACCACCTACGCCGCACAGAATTACGTGCCCAGGTGCCACGCCCCGTTTGGACTGCGCGCCAAAGCGGTCGCCGATCTACTCGACTCGGAATTCAAGTGCACAGGTAACATTAATTACATCGATGACATCATCCCAAGTTATACAGATTAACTATAAAGTATATAGATATCAACATGTATTCGTTATCTCCATTCCAAAGAGTATATCCTGCAATACTGATTGATATTCAAGATGCTTTTACAATAGTTATGCTGATGTATAAACTTGAGCATTCACCCCACTAAATCGATACACATCTTGAATGCTCTTTGGAACCTCTTAAACCCCATACTGAGCGGCTAATGGAATTATTCTCGGAGCATTTCTCTGGCTTCGACACAAGGGACCAGAATTTCTCAGGGGTTCGTAACCTGTTCAACCTGGTCCCGTCGATTTTATCGGAAAAAGGTCAAAGGTCACACATACTCGTATACGTAATATGCCTATTGTACCTATTGCGATACGACATTTAGAAAGTTGCAGCAGTGAGGATATTGTACACATACGCTTACGTTGTTAAAGTGGGTTTACGTACATAACAATAATGTTAATTGTAATTAGTTTAATTTTACTGATTGTATCTCTTGTAATATGGCATTGGGAAATATCGATGCTAAAATTATCTGGTTTTCGTTTAAAATCCTCGGAATCGTGTAATGAAATTCAGGAATCCTAACTTTTCCCCTTGCGGCTTTTTTGTTTCCCTCCTCCTCCTCGTCTCTCCCAAAAAGTATGTCCATCCTGAAAAAGTTAATTAAAATTCTGCTAATTAAAAAAGCCGGTTGGCCTCCTGCTGCGAACTTCATTTACCAGTCATTGATCCGTTTCGATTTTGACTACAGTACAGAACCCCCCTCCCCCCACCCTCCCCCCGCCCCTCTTTTGGGGAAGAAAACCTGCCATCCCCCTGTCGATATATCAATATACTATCATCAAGAATTCAGCAGAAAGACCGAAATTCCTGGATATGATGTAAATAAATTAACTTGGGAAGTTGGATTCGTAAGTGTATATCATCTAAATAGAGTCGTTTAAGTTATGATAAGAATAGATTAAGATGGTATTAAACATAAAGAGAATCAAATTCCTGGCTATAATCTAAACAGTGAACTTATAAAAGTCTAATTCTGAAGTGTATGTCATCTTATTACAATTACTGCTTATAACTATAATGTGTGACATGATGATTTCATTAGATGTAATATTGCGTAATACTCTTACGTGTAAGTTTACATATGTTACGTAAGTAACGTCACATTATAGTAAATCGAAGGTAAATGAGTATGACGTAATCGCTTCCTTATAGTTTGATGTTATATATATAATACAATATGACATGTATATTATGACAGTAATTTAAAAGACTATGACGCAATAGCAGCCTTAATAAAGTCGGATTCAATTTGATCAGCGAATCAGCGGTCGTGAAAACGCGCACACAATATGGCTTCCGTTAAATCTCTATTAAAGGCATAACACACACACAGGCAGTGTGTTATTCGTGATTAATGGAGGATCCAACATCATAATTACGACTTCATTAATCTTGGCGCGTCGGAAGCTCTCATTAATGGAAGCGTCGTTCGTACCTATTACGTGGCTGTTGTTTGTAGGAAACTATTTAAAAGGTACTGCCAATTACCGTCGATTTCTCATTTCTAAATGGTCCAAGTTCATTATTAAGTCGCAGTATATGACTTTGATTATAACTGAATGGGCGAATTGCATGATTGCGTAAAAAGCCCGGACGGTATTGATTACCAGTGGACCGGAAGATGGTTTTGTACATCTGCTACCCGTTCTTACTCTTGCGTTTTCAGTACAACGTTCAGCATGCTTCTACTTGTGGAATTGGGCCCACATCCAGTATTTTCAGCATGCTGAAATCAGGATTCAGTGCGATGAAGCATGCAGGTCGGACTTGGTCGTTTTTCATCGATTCTCTTGCCTTCAGCAGCAAAAAGCATGTTCAGTATGTAGCAACATGCGATTCAGTAGCTGAATTCTGCATTGGAGATCAGTATATACAAGAGAGTTCTTGCTGGGGGGGAAATCAATGGATTGGGAATCTTAACGAACCCAAGTTAAGATTCTTTCGTGCCCAGCCCAAAAATCCAGCAGGTCTATCAGCAGTTCGACAAACTCTATGATTCCAGTCTGGTTGCTTATGGAGGCAGGAACTGCTGAAACTGCTGATATTCGCCCAAATCCAGTAATAGGTCATTCAACAGGTCCTCGACCTGCTGGTCTTTACATTGGGATGGTAACTTCCATCGATCATAGCTCGGTTATTTGTTCAGATATGAAACAGGAATGTTTTCTTGTGGAGACAAGTCTCGTAACACTGAATGTGATTCACAGTGAAAGGGACTGGCAAAGCAAGTCTAGCGTGAGTGACAACGTGTGGTAAACGCTGTCGTTTCCATTCACGTCACTGATCCGTCACATGGAAGCCAGTGTATATAATACGCATTATAAGAATCGAATAACTTAGGACTGTTATGGATAATAATAAACTGATTCTTACTTATGTATCGATACTAGAACATAAGGTATCGATAATTAAGGAATCGGTATTTACTCTATCTCACAGTTATTGAAAATTCTGTCAAATGAATGGGTTTAAACCAATCATATCGGTTTTCAATACAACAGGCAAGAATTTAAAGAATCGATACTTGATTTTAAAAATCGATATCGAATCATAGCTGCATGAGTTCCGATAGTTTGCGGCCCCTCCCCCCCCCCCGGGTGTAAATATTTTCCGCTTCTTTTCAAAATCCTCTAATCGATTACTTCGCTTCGCATCGTCCGAGGCGCACCTGTCAAAGTCAACTTAGGGTCCGCAACTTTTGACGAAACTGGCCCGAGAGAGAAGGTCTTTCCGCTCGTCTTACTTCGAAGCCTTTGATCGATCATGACCGTTAAACCTCTCAAAGGAGCAAGGGACGCTTTTCACAAGTCCAACGCATAAGCGGTGCTCATAACATATGACCGGACTGCACACTGGATAACTTGAACCATGCATCAGGATCTTAAGTAACGGACAATAACGGACTTAGGTATGCTAACGGACAGACTGAAGATGAAGGATCAGTATCATATCTACCTTGGGAGCCATAACGGACACTGACAAGTGGATTTGCGAAACGATCCATCGTCTCTATTACGGACAAGTATGGCTAATAACGGACAAACATTGGATGTGAGAAGACTGTTTTGGGAAAACTATAACGGACAAACGGACAATGTCGCATCAGTTTGTAAGCTGTAACGGACAAACCAATGGTGACGAGCAGACTTTGGAAATGAATGAGGAAGGTTACAGATCACATAGCTTCTTATAACGGACACGTACGGACAATGGTTACGCTTCATCTGACACTTGAACACGCAGATGGAATAGCGGACAACACTGAATTCAGCGGACACTTTATTTAAGTCTTTCCATTTTCGATTTGAAACGTGGGAAAGCGGACATCAATGTCAGTAACATTTAATTTTAAGTCTATAACGACCGCCTTGACCTGCAGAACGGACGCGGTTGTCCGTTAAAAGAGGATTAAGTGCCAAATACTGGCGGAGGATTGGCAGTTAATCCTCCATTACTGAGGAATGTGCGGGTGCTTCGCCGGCACTCAGCATGTGATCAATTAGTACGGTACTTGTCACGCTTTGACCTTTGACCTTCCTAGTGTCATATCGTTAGACCTTGAACCCCGCATTTCATTGAAATTCCCTGTCGTTTTACTAGTAAAACAGGTAAATTATCCTGGTGAATTGAAATTATAACTAATAGCTAAGCAATTATTTATTACAGTAATTATTTAACTTTTAGTTCAATTAGATACACGGATAGATACAAAGATAGGTAGATAGATAGAAAGATAGATAGATTGATTGATTGATTGATTGATTGATTGATTTATTGATAGATTGATAGATAGATAGACAGGTAGTTAGATAGGTAGGTAGATAGGTAGGTAAACAGATAGACAGATTGATAGGTAGATAGATATGTAGGTAGGTAAATAGATAGTTATATAGATACATATAGATGGAAACACAGATAGATAGGTAGATAGATAGATAGATAGATAGATAGATAGATAGATAGACAGATAGTTAGATAAATATTTTCGAAATTAAAGATCTATTCATAAGAGTGTTAAATGCGTAGTATTGAAATAGGTGTATTATTATAACGAACGTCAACTTGATTATCTTTAATAACCGAGTATACTTTACGTAGTTAGGTGAATTATTATACTTCATGCCAGTTAACTTAACCTTAATTAACCATTAAAGTCATTTTCAATTTTGATTTTTATATTATTTATTTTTCTTTCACAGGAGCTGCTGAGAAACCATCAGACGAATGCAGTTCGCAGCCGGGCTGCCCGCTGATGTGCCGCTGCACCGATGGAGTCGTCGACTGCCGCGATAAATCACTCACCAAGATCCCGCTCTACTTTCCCGACAGTGTGACTGAACTGTAATTTATCATCGCTTTTAATCACAGTAGATGATCAAGTCTAGATATCATTAAGGCCGGGTCCCGAACCTACTTTCAACCGGCAACGATAGTTTATTTTATTCCAATATTCTGAAAATCAGTGTACAACATTTTAATCATATTCCAACATAAGTACGACATAATGCTTTAGATAGATAGATGGGTAGGATAGATAGATAGATAAATCGATAGATCGACAAATAGATAAATAGAGAAAAAGATAGATAGATAGATGGGTAGGATAGATAGATAGATCGAAAAATAGATAGATAGATAGATAGACAGATAGATAGTTTGATAGATTAGTTAATAGACAGACAGACAGTCAGATAGAGAGATATAGATCGATAGAAAGATGGATAGATCGACAAATAGTTAGACATAGACAGGTAGGATAGGTAGATAGTTAGATAGACCGACGGAGAGACAGGCAGATAGACAAACGGACAGATAGATAGACAGGCGGGTAAACAGATAGACAAACAACGTAGGACAACCTGCTTGATGTTCCGATCGAATCCCGCAGTATACCTTATCGTCAATTTAACGACAGTGAATTTAATTTCATCACCTGTTTTATCACATTAGTCGAGTATATCTCGGATAGAAAGACCGAGGATAACGTTAAAGAGAACAAGTGAATCGCTTGCGAACTCTACTTTTATCAACTGAATGAAGAGAGCGCGCTGTAGCTAATAACGTGTCATTAGCGTCTGCTCCATTGCGCCCCACCTGGGCACAGAGAGTCAGCGCCCTTTGTAATTTCCCTCCTTGCACGCGGTCAAAAAGATTCCAAGATAAACATCTATCCGCAATGGGCAAATGCTACCCACTTCTTTGTTCATAAAAAAAGACCAGTTTTTCCAGCACATGGTAAAAACCTGACTGATTTATGGCGTCACCTGAAGACAACCAAAGGTTGTTAGGTAGATAGGTAGATAAATAGACAAATAAGTAGACAGATAGATAGATAGGTAAGTCGGTAGGTAGGTAGGTAGGTAGGTAGGGTAGGTAGGTAGGTAGGTAGGTAGGTAGGTAGGTAGGGTAGGTAGATAGATAGATAGATAGATAGATAGATGGATTGATAGGTAAAAAGATAGATAGACGGATAGATAGTTAGATAGTACAGATGGATGATGGACATACTGTACTGTACTAGTAGATAGACAGGACAGATACACAGGTAGATTGACAGATAGAGAGATAGAGAGATAGTATAGATAGATGAACAGACATACTGTACTGTACTAGTAGATAGATAAGACAGATACATAGATAGATAGACGGAACGATAGATAGATAGATAAAACGCACAGATAGACAGGTAGATAGATAGATAGTTACACAGAGAGATGGAGAGATAGATTACTTAACCCTCCTTTCCAGAATTTTTGTACATTTATTTACCTGATTTTCCGTATTTTACATATTTTTCTAGCAGTTCTAACCATTTCCTGAAAAATATTAAAAATTGGTAGTAATTTTTATAATATAGATTAGTATATTTAATTGGAACTAAATTAACTAATTAATTAGATGGATTAATTTAATAAGTAGACGATATTTTGATAACGAAATTGTTGTGTTGTTTTTACAGACGTTTAGAGCAGAACCAGATCACGGAGATTCCGTCGAAAGCGTTTGCCAGCTACAGGAAACTTAAACGAATGTAAGTTGCATCTCGACTGAATTAACGACGCAGTCAATTTATTATTCAGACAAGAATCAAGTAATCAATACCCAGATCATTCAGTTAATATCAATATTAACGAATAGTATACGAGTAAACTTAATACAAAAATTAAATTATCAATTTCGTTTAAAAAGTTTTTGTAATAAGGAAACTGTCGTATTAAATTCGATATTTAAACTTAAATAGATGGATAAATAGCTAGATAGATAGGTAGATAAGTAGATAGATAGAGAAATAGATAGATGGACGGATAGACAGATAGACGGATAAATAGATATTTAGATGAGAGATAGACAGAAAGATAAATAGACAGATAGATAGTCAGATAAATAGATGGATAGATAGTTATACAGATAGATAGATAGATGGATGGGTCAGTGGATTAATAGATAGATAGGTAGACATTTATTCATTATTAATAATAGTATTATGATATCCTAGTCAATGTCAATTTAAGTATTGCGTAATATTTTATAAATTCATGTCATTCGTCATTTCAGTGACCTGAGTAACAACCAGATATCGAGTCTAGCCGGCGACGCTTTCCAAGGGCTGAAATCCCTCAACTCGCTGTAAGTTTCCCACACCGTTATCGTCGCATGTGACAGTTTATTTTTTTACTATCAAAATTAGAAACTATTGAAATGTACGTAATCCGCGCTTGTTTTGTAAAACTTGTCACACAGGATCCTGTACGGTAACCGGATCACCGAACTTCCGGCCGGAGTGTTTCACGGACTCGGCTCGTTACAGCTGCTTCTGCTCAATGCCAATCGCATTTCCTGTGTCCGCCGTGATTCCTTCAAGGATCTTCACAATCTCAATCTACTGTAAGACTCTTAAATCTCCTCTCGTTTTCCGGCTTACAAATGACACGAGCTTCACTTCAATGACTAATACTATGTAATAGTAAGTTAAATAAGTAAAAAGTAGGTATAATCATGTGGTTCAGTACATTTACTATAGTTGCTAACTATTCGTTTCAGCGTTTCAGCATTAAGTTAACTGATTATGATTACTAGTTACAACCAAGTCAGTACCGATGTTAGATTGCATTCAAGGCCCGCTAATCAGTGTTGACTAGTCATTAACTAGTCGAAAATCTATCAGTACCATGTCAGTAGTTTCAAACATAACACGTGCAGTCTAGAGCAAAAACAGAGGGGGAAATTATTATAATTTACCTAACTTCCGGATTTTATTTTGGCTAAACTAAAAAGCCTTTTTGAACGAAACTTTAAGGGTGCATTAAGGACTTTCAGTTGTACATTTAGTATTTTTTGAGTAGGTCTACCTGTGGAATTGTACGAGTAATAAGCAATCAATCCCCAGCAAAACCCATTTTTTCTGTATATCTTTATGATACTGCAACTGGGCAATAGCCAGACATTAGTCAGTCATTGACTGGACGCACTCTTAAGAGATTCAGAAGGAAGATTCTCCCTTTTGAAACCCTAAAGGGGTTCTTGACAAATGGTGCTGAAAGCTTCTCATCTTCACCTGGGGCGGGTGAATTCCCCCCTTGAGCACACAGGTGGAGAGGAGAAAGAGTCGAGAGGCACAAATTACAGGGGAAAACGCCGTGGATTTGACCTGCGCACTTAATGATCATTGCCGACCTTGTTTACCCACCCGTGTGTCCACCACAGAATTCCACATACACCCAAATGCAGACTCACCTGTTTTTTTTTCTCTCTCTCTATCTCTCTCGTTTCCCACACATTTTGATTTGCTTTTAACAAGGGGACTAGCCTCGTTAAGGCGGTAGCTACACCGGAATTCAAAAAAGTAGAGTTTACAGGAGAAACTTTCAGATTTGGAAGAGTTTCTAAAACCTAATGAGAATTCAATATAACTTGATTTCTTAAATGATTTCCTAGTTTAAGATAGATATACATCAAAGAATAGACACACAAGATTTCTTTTAAAAAGGCAGGAAGGAGAATCTAAGGATTCTTCCAGAATTCCCAAGTTTTTTATGACATTTTTCATTCAATTTAAGTAATTAATGAAGGTCTAGTTAAAACCAAGTGGTATTCTGATCTCGAATCCTTGATAATATCCGTTTGACGTATATGGTGTTTTATAACTGTGTTGGTTAACGATAGCAAAAGTGTGTTTGACATTCATTTGACAGATTCATGATTCATTCGATACATCAGTAAATAGGTAGACAGATAGATAGATAGATAGGTAGACAGGCAAGTAGATAGATTAGAGAGATACATAGATAGATAGATAGATAAACATATAGCTATATAGATAGATAAATAGACAGATAGATCGAGGTAGATAGATAGATAGAGAGTCAGACAGGTAGATAGATAGACAGATAGACAGAGAGACAAATAGACAGGCAAATAGATACATGGATAGATAGAATATACATAGATACATAGATAGATAGGTAGGTAGTTAAGAAAACTGACAGATAGATGGATAGATGGATAGTTAGACAGGTAGATATATAGGCAAACATTTTCAGCATTGGCGAATTAAAGAGATTCCAATATTCTATGAAATTTTAATACAGGATTCTTTAAGAGATTCTTCAGGGATTCGACGAAGATTCTTATGATAAGTAGGACTGTAAGGCTAACCAGAAGACATTTCTCGGAGCCGTTAAGAATCTTTTAATGGTAGCTTAGCACAGGGACAGGGCGTTTCTTCCCAAAAGATGGATGTGCAACATGGCTTCTTGATTTCTACTACAAGGCGCGCTGGTGGTTATGATTCATGACTCACAGATGAATCCTCAATCAAACAGGCTGTCAGCGAATGTAATTATCCGATGTAACGGCGGTTGTATCGGTGATTCTAGTGATTCACAGATGGAAGATTCACGTGTGAATTTGCTAGCACGCGTTTCTAGTCGAATCAAAGTTAAAACTGAATTTACGTTAAAGATTATCTCAGTGACGATACTTTAGGAATGTTTCAAGATCGATTCTTTTAGATGTCCAGTGTTGATCTTTTAAATGCCTTATTAATCGATCCTTTGGGTGTCTTAATAATCGATATCTTAGTTGTCTCACAACGAAATCCCTAGGTTGCTAATAATCGATTGTTTAGATGGTTCCTTCGGTGGCTAGTAATCGATACGTTAGACGATTCCTGGATGTCTAGTCACTTTAGATCTCTGATAACCAATTCTTTGCTTGTCTAGTAATCGATTGTTTAGATGACCCTGGATGTCTAGTTATCGATATCTTAGCTGACAATGAAATCCCCAGATTGCTAATAATCGATTGTTTAGATGGTTCCTTCGGTGTGGCTAGTAATCGATTGTTTAGATGACCCCTGGGTGTCTAAATAATCGATTCTAGCTTCTTGCAATGGATACTATGCAATGGATGATCGGTCCTTAAATATCAGATATCGAATAAATAATCGATACTTAAGATGATTACAGTCGATCTTACGACTGGTTCCTTAGATGGCTGTTCCAATTCGTGTTAAACAATCGATATTTTCAGACGTCTTACGACGATTCTTTACCGAAATCCGGTGCTGATAACAGTACAAACACACACACGAGGAAGGCTCATTTGTAAAGACGAACGCCTAATGGTTCTCGCTGTTTGATGAGTGCAGCTAGTCAGGCGATTCTCCTTCGGAGTTTTTATTTAATTACCGACTCATCTGCATATTAAGCGAGGGGAAAACGAAAAGGTATCCCCGGTGAAAGAGGGGGAAACCTTATTAGCCGGCGATTACAAGAAACCTTGTCTGTAATTAGTACCACACTGCGGACAAGCGGATCTTTCATCGTTTGTCAGACTTATTTTTTTCGCCTATTGGAATATACAGTCCAGAACAAAAAACTAGGATCCTGAATGGCGGAAAATTATGAAAATTTCGGATCTTTATGATTTTTTTTGGCTAAACTTACAAAGCGATTTGAACGAAACTTGAACAGTGCATTAAGCACTACTAGGTCTATAACTAGTATTTTTTTGGTAGCTATATCTTTGAAAGTATAGGAGCAATAAGCAATCAACTTTCCCTCCAACAAGACGTGTTTTTTGCTCTAAACTGTACACTGCATCTGTAATGCGTATAATAGATTAACAGATTGCGCCGATTGGTTGTTTGCGTTATTCACAGGGAAAAATATTGACCAATAGCAAGCGTTTCACATAACTTGATATTATAGACTAAATGTACAGTCTGAATTGGACACAAGCCAATAGATGACTCACGCAGAATCATAGTAAGCGGGTTAGTTCCGAGGCGTTTACTATTTTTGTGCAACGGCTAAATAGTTTTTTTTTAAATCGCGCGCCATTAACGTTGGGTAATTGTGCGACATTTCAGAGATGAAAATAACTCGTCGCACGTCATGAATTTTACCCTGGGCAAAGTTGCTGGCGGCTCGGCGTAACGCGAGGCGTAACGTCGAGCGTTAAGGAATCCATTTATCTTTTGAAATAATTTTATTATTCGGTAAATTCGGTATTCGGTAATTATTTGAATTGTATAACTTGCAGGTCTCTTTACGACAACAACATCCCGACCCTGCTGAACGGCACTTTCGACAGTCTGAAAAACATTCAGACACTGTGAGTATCTTCCTCTCGTTTTATCAGATTGGCTACAGGAGAAGGCACTCTCGTCTTAATTGAATGTTTCCCTTGCTCGGTTCTCTCTCGCCTTGAGAGATAGGCTGTATAGCAAACTGTACCAGCACTTTACTCTGATTGAATGGACTGTTATAATACATCCTCCTATTTAACTTTAACTTTCGTGTATTCTTTAAGTTGTTCTGTTATATCGTCTTTTCTATATGTAATTATCCTATATTTGATTAAATACGGTTTTTTAATTGATAATGATGGTCAGTATGGTCTTTAATATTTAATTTATTTAAATAGAATTTTAATCAATCACCTTTCAGCACTAATTTGTTTTAATTTTGATTTAACTTTTATTTTAATTTAATTTAACTTGATAAGGAAATCTGTGTTAATTGTCTTTGGTTCTGTAATGAATTTTCTAAATTATTGGTTTATTGATGTAATAGTTAATAGTTTATTGAATTAACTTGAACATTTTTTTTCTGATTGGCAGTCATTTGGGTCGCAATCCGTTTGTTTGCGACTGCACTCTGACCTGGCTGGCGGATTACCTGCACCGGAAGCCCGTTGAGACATCCGGCGTCCGCTGCGAGTCGCCAAGACGGATGCAGCGGAGGAGAATCGCTATTTTACGCGAAGATAAATATCGTTGTCCAGGTAAGCTGTACTCGACATTGTACGTGTAGACAGGAAAATAGGGAGGTAGATGGACGGATAGTTAAGTAGAGAGCTAAGTAGGTAGGTAGATAGACAGAATAGGTAGATAGGTAGGTTAGATGCATAAGTAGATAGAGAGGTAGAAAGATAGAAAGATCGACTGTTACATACATATATAGAATGAAAGATAGACAGATAGATAGATAGATGGACAGAATAGGTAGATAGGTAGGTTAGATGCATAAGTAGATAGAGAGATAGAAAGATCGACTGGTAGATAAATATATAGAATGACAGATAAACAGATAGATAGATAGGCGGCTAGATATATAAGTAGATAATTGATAGATAGATAGATAGATAGACTGACAGACAGACAGACAGATAGATAGATAGATAGCTAGATAGACTGATAGACAGATAGATAAATAGAATAGGTAGATAGGTAGATAGATGCTGCATAACTAGTTAGTTAGATAGACAGATAGACATACATACAGACAGACAGACAGACAGATAGATAGATAGACAGATAGATCAGCAGACAACCTAGGATTTCTAACCTCCTTGTTACATAACCCTGGGATATGAATCTCCTTAACGTGACCCTGGATGACCTTTAATCACGGTGATCCACGTCTATAGGGCGCAGTGATGAAAGACCCTCTCTGGAAATCAGCCCGTGCGAAGACGATCCTTCGTGTCCCGAGGGATGCACATGCCGCGGCACCGTGGTCGATTGCTCGGCCAAAGGATTGAAAGAGATCCCCAAGGAACTACCTCTTCACACCACAGAATTGTAAGCAATCCATTTCCTATTGTTTTACTGAAGTATATCGATATTCATATTATCGATTATCAAGGTTATCCCTTACACTTAATGAAATCAATTAAAAGTTAATGATATCTCCACCACATAGAACGATGCGTAAGCTAAACTATTATACGGTTATCTATTTAACATTAATTTATTTAAAATAAAACCAAATCTTCGGTGACTGTATCTGTTCTCCCTTGGTGATGTTTAGGCTGCTGAACGATAACGAGATTACACGCGTGAGAGCTGACGGGATCTTCCGTGATCTACCCAATCTCATTAAACTGGATCTGAGGCGCAACAAAATCTCCATCATCGAGCAGGGGGCCTTCGAAGGAGCCACTTCTCTCGTCGAACTGTAAGGATTCAACTAAGGACATTCATTATCTTTAATGTGAATCTTAATATATAACAACATATTTGGGTAATTTTCTTAAAAATTAGGCTTTTAGCTGAGAACGCCCTCAACGCGATCCACAACAAACACTTTTCAGGGCTGATCCACTTGAAGACGTTGTAAGTACCTCATTCAGATGGTTAATATCATTTCAAAACTAATCATACTAAAGTCGAGTTGTTTTGGAAACAGGTCGTTGTTCCAGAACCAAATCACGTGCGTCATGCCGGGATCATTCGATTATCTGCGCTCGCTATCGACGCTCAACCTGCTGGGCAACCCGATGCACTGCAATTGTCACATGGCCTGGCTGGGAGACTGGCTGCGCAAGAAGGAGCAGGAAGTCAGTACGGGCAACCCACGGTGCGCGACACCAGCACGCGTCAAAGATATTCCTCTCCAGGTACCAATATAAAGAGTCCAGCTTGCTTAAACTGGTGTTGACTCGTACTGAATCTGTAATAACCTCATCTATTGAACAGTACCCAACTCTTATTAACTTAAACAGGAAACTATGGAAAGGTAAATGATTACAAGGGTGTTTAACAATGATGAATTCCCCCGATCTCCTGTAAATATAGAAAGCCCGAATTGACGAAGTGTCTATAAACAACTGAACTAGGTGTTTATCGGTGTTGAACACAATCTTCGAGTCAATATTTTTCCCTGTTAATAATATAAATTCAAATAATATAAAAGTTAACCAAGTTTTTATGAACATCTGAATGAAGTGCTTTTTTAACCAAATTAAGATAAGAGAATTACTATTAACTTTAATTACAGGATATTCCTGCGTACGATTACCGGTGCTCGGACAACGACGATATGGGTTGCCTGGGTGACAACTATTGCCCACCCAAGTGCACCTGCACGGGGACAATCGTCCGCTGCAGCAAGGCTAAACTCAAAGAGATACCCAAGAGCGTTCCCGCCGAAACTACCGAACTGTAAATCCAGCGATCCGTCTGAACTTTACATCATCTTCATTGACTGTCTCACTAATTAGCTAATTAACATTCTAATTAACTATTCAACTATCTCTTTAACTAATTAGTAATTAACTTTCTCATGAATCGATTGCCATTTAAGAGCAATACTAAAGTTATTAGTCGAGTTGATTAAGTTAATTATGTTTCGGTGACAGGTATTTGGATGTCAACGAGATCCAGACCATCCAGTGGGATCGTCTGAGTCACCTGCGATCGCTGAACCGCCTGGATTTGAGCAACAACCAGATTGCCGTGCTGTCGAACAACACTTTCGCCAATCTGACGAAGCTCTCCACCTTGTAATATCAAATGTTATTTTAAATTTCACATTCGAGGAATTCTCACATTTTGATTGGTTGACATGATTTCCAGGGTTGTCAGCTACAATAAACTGCAGTGCGTTCAACCGGGGGCGTTTTCCGGACTTCATTCTCTGCGGATTTTGTAAATTTTTTTCCCCTAATTTCAACTTAACTACTTCGCATTTTTAAGTTAATTTTATTGAAGTTGTGTTGATTGATTCTTTGTTTGGTAAATTTAAGGTCCCTCCACGGAAATGACATCTCGGCGATTCCAGAGGGAGCGTTCCAGGATCTCGCTTCTATTACTCACCTGTAAGTTTGACTCGAATGAAATCAATTAGGTTGAAATGTGATGTAGATTAAAAATAATTGAAGTTAAAGTAAAGTGGAAAATGTATGGGTAATATCATTTGTTTACAGTGCGCTGGGCTCCAATCCGTTCTACTGCGACTGTAACCTTCGCTGGCTGTCCGACTGGGTCAAACGGGATTATGTTGAACCAGGTAATTACAAATTAAGATTTAAGTAATAAACAGCACCTAAATTGTTATGTAATATCTTATAATAGATCTAGAATTTCATGAACTGGATTATATTATTACACACTTCTAATTAAATAGCTCTGAACATTGAACCGAATCTTAAGTTTTAATCCTTTACTTGGCTTAATTTTACTTTAGTTTTTTTTAAATATTTTTCCCTATTGCGTTTTATTAGACGTTCATTTACCGAACTGCCCTTTAGTATTTAAATTGTCTTTCATCCAATAACCTGTCAATTCTAAATAGGCACTCTCTTTGGTTGTTAGGTAGATAGGTAGATAGATAGATAGATAGAAAGATGGATAGACATACTGTACTGTACTAGTAGACAGATAGGATAGATACATAGGTAGGTAGACAGATAGATAGATAAATAGGTAGATAGATAGGTAGATAAATAGGTAGATAGATAGGTAGGTAGGAAGGTAGATAGATAAGTATAGATAGATGGACAGACATACTCTACTGTACTAGTAGATACATAAGGCAGTTACATTGGTAGACAGATAGATAGATAGATGGCATAGATAGATAGAGAAATAAATGGATAGAAGGATAGATGTATACATATAGACTCATACATACATACATAGATTAACTTCTATAAGGATAGTAATGTCATATCAGGATCGGATATATGCTATTCCGCCGCATCCCCGATATACTATTTATGGTTAGTAACCAAGTTTGAATGCAAATTTAGGAATAGCTCGTTGCGCCGAGCCTGCTCTGCTGCGGGACAAGCTGCTCTTAACTTCTCCAGCGGACAGTTTCCAGTGCCGCGGGAAAATCTCCAACGACATCCTGGCCAAATGCGACGCCTGCTACACCTTCCCTTGCAAGAATGGAGCCACGTGCAGACCGACTGGAGAACGGGATTTCGAGTGCCAGTGCCCGCCCGGCTATCATGGAAGACACTGCGAATCGGCTATTGACGCTTGCTATGGAAACCCGTGCCGTAATGGAGCGACTTGTAAAGTCCTCGAAGAAGGCAGATTTAGGTATTGCGGGTTAAACGTCTTATTCCGGCTTAATTGCAGTTAAATTAACTTTAAGTTACTGTTTTATAAGATTAGTTTATGTATACGGAGGGAAAAAGATCGTGTTACAAACGACTCCGTGATTTATGCGTTTCGAAGATTTACGAGGTCAAAGGTTAAAGTCACACACATGTGAACGACACTTGTGAAGAAAAAAGGATTTAAGATTTCAAGAATTACTGTTCATAATTTTTATTTTTTTATTTCTATATTTCTAGATTAATTAATTTATCTTTTGTAATTAAGTTTTATTTGATTAATTAAAATATTTACTGATTTTAATGGACTTGAAATTCGTTGGATCAAAACAGTTGCCATTGCCCCGCTGGATACGAGGGAGACCGCTGCGAGACCAACATCGACGACTGCGTCGAGAACCTCTGCGCCAATAACTCGACCTGTGTCGATATGGTTGAATCGTACCGCTGTGATTGCAATGCTGGCTATATGGGTAAACTTAAATCACCATAATTTTACATTAATTGCACTACTTACTGTTATCACTAATTTCAATATTTTCACTAGTTTCACTATTTTCAAAATGTGTGTAATTTTCAGTATTTTCACTATTTTCAATATTTATGTAATTTTCAGTATTTTCACTATTTTCAATATTTTCACTATTATCAGTATTTTCACGATTTTCGTGATTTTCAGTATTTTCGCGATTTGTAATGTTTAATAATAATTTTAATAATTTATTTATAAATATTTTTATGAATTAATATATTTGTAATTTTCAGTATTTTCAATATTTTTGTTATTTTCAATATTTTCACTATTTTCAATTTTTCACAGTTTTCAATATTTTTACAATTTTCGATAGTTGAACTACTTTTACTAATATTGCTATTTCTTATATTTTATACCGTTTTGGCTTTGTCACTATCTTTCTGGTTTTACTATTTTTTCACTATTTTCTCCACCTAACTATGTTTATTATCATAGTATTTATAGTACTATATCATGTTATAGTATTTGGAATAGTTATATTAGTTATCTTAATATGGTATTTTCAATATTGTACGAATTAGGCAATGTCCATCAATTAAATTTTATTATAGCTAATTAGTTATGTTCATTAATAACATTATATTAATTATGCTAATATGAAATGGACAGGTATTTACTGCGAGAAGAAGATTCCCTTCTGCACCAAGGATTTCAACCCGTGCAAGAACGGCGCCACTTGCAACGATCACTTTACGCACTTCTCGTGCCAGTGCCTCCCGGGTTTCAGCGGCGATAACTGCACCGTCAACAACGACGACTGCGTCAATCACATGTGTCAAGTACGGATAATCACCACGTTCAGAATGTGTTGACTATAACCACTTAAACACTCTCAATGTTTATACTTATGCAGGATTTTAAGCTACTAATCTGTAATTTGCTGTTATCTGATGATGTCCAACTTAAAATGTCAATATGTTGCTCAATTAACTTTAAACTCATTAAGGTTAATTGTAACTTGTAAACAGAATGGAGCGACCTGCATCGACGGAGTGAACGAGTACACCTGCAAATGCCCGCCGGAATTCTCGGGAAAGTTCTGCGAGATCAGCCCAATGGTAACTTCCTACATTATACTTGATATACGTAACTTTAATTACAATTAATCTAGAAATGATTAAACTGACTATCGTAATTACACTTCAGTTCATAGTACCTGCTGAATGATATCAATGGATTTGCTACTTGCAGGTCAGTCTACTCTACCCGCAGACCTCGCCGTGTCAGCAGCACGACTGTCAGAACGGCATCTGCTTCCAGCCGCAGGGCGGGACCGACTACCTGTGCAAGTGCGCCCCGGGTTACACGGGCAAGCGGTGCGAGTTCCTCACCGGCATCAGTCTGATCCAGAACTCGTCCTACGTGGAAATGCCGTCGCTGAAAACCAAACCGGACGCCAACATCACCGTCGTCTTCTCCACCGAAGAGGAAAACGGCGTTCTCATCTACAATGGAGAGTCGCAGCATATCGCTGTGGAACTCTTCCGCGGCCGCGTTCGCATCAGTTATGACGTGGGCAATTACCCTGTGTCCAACATGTTTAGGTGAGGGCCTTTTTTCGTTAAACAATCATATCCTTTAGATAATTATAATTTATAAATATTAATTAAGATTTGCTAGTGACTTTTGATTTGACGGTCAAATTAATTATATTTCTAATTAATAATCGATAGTAGTAATTTAATTATAAACTAACATTAAGTAAATAGACCTTTTAAATATAATTGGAAAATGAATTCGAATATAAAATGATAAATATTAAATTTAATTAAAATTTCTTTTAAAAAAATTGGTTGACATTTGGACAGAGGACCAGATTTTGATAGGCTCTTCATAAACGAATTATCGGCCGTATAAAATACAGGAAAGCTCTGATAATTCTGTAAATTTTACTCTTTATAAAGAAAATTTTTCTGCATTTTGTGAGCTATGATTCATTACTATCGGAGCATTAGTTCAATTGTTACAATAAAAGGTTCTCCATTTTCGCGTTGCCATAGTTACGGGGGGTGATTTCCCATCTTTATCGGTTAATTACCGCAGATGATTAATCCGATGATTCCAGTTACTGTAATAACATCTTTAATGTTCAACAGATTAAGACAAATCGTTGTATATTTTCACGTTGCCATAGTTACGAGATGGTTTCCGACGGCCGCTACCACACCGTCGAGCTGCTCTCCCACAAGAAGAACTTCACGCTGCGAGTGGATCACGGCAATTCGCGCTCGATGATCAACGAAGGCGAGCACGAGTACCTCCGTCTGACGACGTCGCTCTTCATCGGCGGGGTTCCGCCGGAAGTTGGCGAAAGAGCGGCGCGCCAGTGGCATTTGAGGAATGTCACCAGTTTCAAGGGTTGTATTAAAGGTAAATCATTTAAGATTCATCTTAATTATCATCAAACATAACTCTCATTATAAATCCTACCTTTTGCTCATCCAGTTTTTAATTAAAACATTTAAATTTAATCGGAATTAGAATTGTGGATCAACGGCAAATTGACCGACTACGCCCAGGCCGCTACCAAGCAGCACAAGATCGTTCCAGGATGTTCCAGCGGTGGTTCCAGCGGGTCCGGTGGAACCGAGGAAGTGGCCGTGGAACCCGTTAAAAAGACTAAAAATCCCAAAAAAGCCAACAACCACGAAGTGAGGGACAGTGCCGTTCAGCCTCAATCTTATGTAAGGATCTCAGATTGTTACGTCATTCGGTTACAACTTTATTGAATTCAATTTTATAAATTGTCGGTTGGTTGTTGTTATCTGTTGTCGTCATGATGTAATTAAGTTAATTACCAGTTGATTGCTTTATCATAATTAGATCATTGAATTTGTTCAGCAGCAGTCAAACACCGTCAAGTCGCTACCGACACCCGCCGTCGACCCGTGCAAGGACCACCGTTGCCGTAAAGGACAGTGCGTCGCCAAGAAGGACACCAAGGGTTACAGCTGCAAGTGCCAGGCTGGATGGAGCGGCAAACTCTGCGATTCTCGTAATTCTCATTCTTATCATTCTCCAATCCCTAAATTGATCTAATTGAAATTAAGTTAATATTCGATGATTCGATTGATTGATGAGTTAATTTAACAGCGCCGACGTGTCGCAAGGAACAGTACCGCGACTACTACATGGAACACGGTTGCCGCTCCACCAAGCCGGTGCGCAACTCGGTGTGCAGCGGCGGCTGCGGATCCGACTGCTGCCGTCCGCGCCGCTCCAAGAAACGCAAACTCAAGCTGATCTGCAACGACGGCACTCGCTACACCAAGGAGATTGAGATTGTCCGCAAGTGCGGCTGTTCTCGCAAATGTATGTAAGAAATTTTCACCATTCAAATAACCAGCTCGCTTTTCTCTTGTTTTCCAAATCCATCCGGACTGCGGATGGATGGATGGAAGAAAGAGAAAACGAATCCGGAATCCAGTGCATCTTTTCTAATTTCTCTTCTCCCTTTTTATTCGATTCAGTAATATTTTTTTTGGAAATTAAAGTAATTAGTTTAACTTTAATTTTACTGTTCAATTATCCTTGCGGGCTTTTTTCTGTAGGTGTACACAGTGGCATATATACGAAAGTGAAATTAGTATTCGATTGACATTAACGTGAATTACTTTGAAACTTTGGTGCATTTTTCTGAATAACTTCTTTTGAAATCTCTTGATTCAGTCACACACGTTCGGCTTGAAAGCTTCTTTTTCAGTTTTTTCTCTAACTTTCATATAATCTCTGTAATAATGCTCCAGTGCCAATTTTGTTTTCTCCTTTTCAAATAACTGAAATCGACTGAAATTAGCAGACCTTTTCCCATGTCCCGTGTAATAATCACTTTAAACACACATACAACAACAAACATGATTGCATAACATTCGCTCTGTCCATTTTTATACTCATCCGTTCGTTTTATTCATTTTTCAGCGCAAATTGACAAACAAAGTGGAGACATGTAATAGCCAAAATATCCGATTTTTTTTTAAATTCCCGCTCATTATGCACCCTGCCATATGATCCTAATACATCTTATTATTCACCAGGAAGTAAAACTTTATTTGTTTTGGGTTTTAAGTTATTTATTTGTAAGGAAATTCTATGTTCAGTCAGTGAATTTCAGAGAAGAGACGAGAAGACGATTGGAATATTCCAGCGTACAGTTTAGTTCCGGTGGATCCTAACTGGATAAGCGTGGTACACAACCGTGTTCGTCGTCGATGATATCGTTGTCGACCATCGAACAGTTGAAATTCAAAGGGATCCAATTACACGAGTCTTTGTTTAGGTAAAGGGATAGATAGCTGGATAGATGGATAGATGGACAGATAGATAGACAGGTAGATAGATAGATAAACAGCTAGATATATAGATAAACAGCTAGATAGATATTAGATAGATAGATGATAGATAGATAGATATTTAGGTAGTTAGATCGCTGGATGGACGGATAGCTGGATAGATACGTAGGTAGATAGACAGATAGATAGATAGATCGCTGGATAGATGGATAGCTGGATAGATACGTAGATACGGAGATAGATAGGTAGGTAGGTAGACAGAGATAGATAGACAGATAGATATTTAGATGGATAGATCGCTGGATAGACAGATAGATAGGTAGACGGATTGGTAAATAAACAGATAGACGGACTTACAGATAGACAGATAGGTAGACAGATAGTTGGACAGTTAGATAGGAAAATATATAGAGAGACAGATAGATCGTAACCCCCCCAGCTAGATAGATAATATAGACACATAGGTAGATAGATGGACTGATAAATAGACAAGTAAAGACAAATAAACAGATAGACAGACAGACAGACAGATAGATAAGTTAGATAGAAAATTAAATAGGCTAGATATACATAGGTAGATAGACATTAAATAAAATTGTCTCCATAAATCTATTTCATTGCAATGACATAAAAGTTAAATGAATTTCAGGAAAGAGACAGAACACGACTGAAATAACTCAGCGCAGTTGGCTCCATTGAATCCTCGTTGATAAGCGTGGTAGTGTTCGTCGATGACATCGTTGTCGACCAACGAAGAGTTGAAATTCAAAGGATCCAAATAACTGGGCCTTTAATTAAAGTCCATTAAAGTTAACAAGATAATTATCATCAAAACTAAGTTAAGTTACATTAGAAGGAAATTAAAAAGCTGTCCGTAAAGTCCGTCGTGGATCAAAGGAGCCTGGGCCAACTCGCAGACGGTCCGCAGAGTACAGGATCTTCCATCGATACCAAACCTTAGTTTTCGGAATCAAACCAGCCGATTACTTCCGGTAATCATATCCATGTATCAAAATACTCGTCATTTTTCCTAATTTAATGAACTCAGAATTAAGTGTGCGGATTACTTATCCAGGAATTGTTCGACGCTCTCATAAATGATCCTTTTCTGCTCGCTGGATCTCTTCATCTCCATCCTCTTAACATCCTCTGCACCTTTTCCATCATTCAACAGGCTCTCCAGATACTCTTTGGTAGGGAAATCAAAGGCGAACGGTAAAAACATGGTCAGCGCGGTTCTCGTCTGGGACAGCGCCTGCACCGGAATCGATATATCCAGCGATACGGAAGCCCCGCTACCTTCGGGTAGCGCCAAGTACGAACGCCGCTGCCTTGACGTAGCAGAGACGGTAGCGATGAGTACCGCGACGAGTAGCGGTCGACTGCACATTTCTGGAGGTTAAAACTAAATGGGAAATTCGAAGAGAACCGGCGATTTATAGCCGAGATTGACCGGAAATAACGGTTGGTTTATTCAGTGGCGTGCGAAGGGGGGGGCAAAGTGGGGCAGCTGCCCAGGGCCCACGCAATGCTAGGGGCCCAACTTGGGTAGCCCAGGTGGGCCAAAAAAAGTCTCAACTGGAGTATGAAATTCCAGTAACTGGCCTTCACCCTATCAAAGATAGCTTTCTTCCTGGTTATCAGATTCTAGGTCAGTTCCCAACGGATAAGCGCAATCAAGCATTTAGTTTTCCTCGAAAAACTTCCGTAGAATGTTCCCGAGGTATTTTTGCATAATTCCAAGGCATTGCGNACGCCACTGGGTTTATTCACCGATTCAATGAGATTCTCACAGCAGTCTGTGAGTTTTTGTTAAGATGGTAAACACGCGATTATGTTGGGAATGTTTTGATATAACTTTATCGAATTTTGAAACGGGAATAATAGTTTGCGAAAAAAAAATTATAACCAATGGGAATTTTTTTGGAAATATTCGCATAAAATTATCTAGTTTAGAAAAAAAACAGGAGGAAATCCGTTTTACTTAATTAATTTTCCAACCTAAATTCAATTTAAAATAATTTTATATCAAATAATATTAGATTATAATAATAAGAAGGATAATAATAGAAACTAAAAAAAACGTAATTAACTTTAATAGTTATAAGTAATGACACAGTAAAAAGATTCATTCATTGCACGTTTATTCAATCAACTGGTTATTACCAAATCTTAGGGAAAAATTTTGGCACTCGAGTAATGTACTCGCGATAAGCTGGGTACTTTGAAACGGATATCTTCTCGGTGAGGTCGGCGCTACCCTGAAAGAGTAGCACCAACAGCACGGATCCGACGAGACTCCAGTTGAGCCAGCGTCCCGTAGCAGCGACGCTGAAGAGGTATAGCGAGACCCAGATCGCCTGTTCGGCAAAGTAATTGGGATGTCGGCTGCGAGCGAATAGACCCTCGGTGAGAAAGCCGCGGGAAAACTTCTCGGGTAAGCGGCTTCCTTCCTTTCTCAATTTGTACTTCATGGTCTGGTATTTCCACTGCTGTTCGTCGGCCACCGTCTCCATCAGAATGAATCCCGAGACCAGCAGTGCAGCTAACGCGTCAATCGCGTTCAACGGGCTCGACGACTCCATGGCGATGAGCATCGGAGCGTCGATGATCAAGAGGAGGCCCATCTGGTAAAACGATATGAACAAGAGATTGAAAATGAACCATACGACGGGATTGGCGAAGATTGGGTTCTGTCGGACGACGGGCCAGCGGTAATCTTCCTCACCCTCCCAGAATTTCCACTGGTAGCCGCCCTTGCGAGCGAAGTTGAAAGTCAGTCGAGCGCCCCAGATCGTCAGAAGGACGCTGACGAGCAGCAGTCGAGGGTGCCACTGGCCGTATGACGCCACCACCCATGCGTAGATGACGGGCATGAAGCTCCATAGTTTGTCAACTTGGCTGTAGTTCCTCGTTATTGTGCTGAGGACGAAGACCAGGACAGCGGAGGCTCCGCAGATTCTTAACAGAGTGTCGAGGGTTTCAAGTTGTAAGTCATTGAGCGGTTTGTCAAAGTAATAGGAAACCACGGGGATGACGATGAACGTCAGTGAGATGAGGAAGATTATGGACTTGAGGTCGATGGCCGAGTCAGACTGCTCAGGAACATCTTCCTGTTGAACGTTTGGAGAGTTGCGTTTCCTCATCCTTCAAATGTATCGAGTTAGTTAAACTGATTTTGTAAAAGGGAGAGATAGATATTACTTTATATCAGGAGGTGGGTGATTTTATTATAGGGTTGTCTTATCAGCCAATCAGCAAAGTTGGTTCAGTTCCTGGTTAACCTTTAAACTGCTCAAGTGTCAACTGTCAAGTTACATAAGCCAGTTGCTGGAAAGTAGGTAAATTTAAAATTATTCCATTAAATATGATCCCTTTATTAAAATTTTGTGTTTTGTCTATTTACATATGCACGTAACTACCATGTAACTACTACTGGAAGTACTGGTACTTGAATATCAGCAATGAGTGAAGGTAAACATTCATGGTAACGGGTTAAAACGCCATCTAACGAGAAATCCTATAAACATGTACTCATTTAGACTTAATTTAAAGTAATTAAATTAACTTATTTTACTACCGAGGTAGTGTTACCTTAATAATTGATTTCATGCCGTCAGTATTGAATTATATTAATCGGGAATCAACATCAGCATGGAAATCCGTATCCATTTCAAAGTAACATGATGAAATATGAACGTCCATTACAAAACAGATTGGATCAAAGCTCTTTGCAAAGCCCCATCCGCACTCTTCGGCACCAGATCCTTCGTCACCTTCTCCTTATCGCCTCCGACCGGTGGTAGCTTCTCTGATATCCGATTCCTCGACGTCGTTGATCCTCTTTGGCGCTTTGATGAATTGGATCTCATAATACCCATGTAGGCAGCAGGATCAGTGACCTATTCATTCAAACGGTACTATTAACCATTACTACAGTTAAGTTAGATTGATTGACCTGAAGTATCCTCCATGGATGGACCCGCACTGCAACCCTTTTGTCAAAGTCCAGAGCAGCTGAACGAGACTGTTCGTGGAGGAAGGTTTCACGTAGTAAGTGGTACTCCTTTTCGATGGTTCGTAGACGATTCAGTTTGCGTATGACACCTTCTTTTTCTAACCTGATCGTAATTTGTTATGAGATACAGTTAACTTTGATCATTGGCTTTTAGGATTCTATTTAGCAGCTACCGGTGATTGATTAGCTACTTACTAGTTATGCTGACTGCGTTGTACTTGCTTAATTTCAACTTACAGCATTTTGCTCTGTAGTACTTATACTTACTTACTACTTGGTACTACTGATTACTTACTACTTATTCCATTTCAACTAATAGCATTTTGCTGTGTAGTACTTACTGTTATGCTTACTACCTACTTAATTCAACTTGTAGTATTTTGCTCTGTAGTACTTACTACTGATTAGTACTACTGACTGCTTACTACTTACTTAATTTCAACTTACAGCATTTTGCTGTGTAGTACTTATACTTACTACTGATTAGTACTGCTGATCACTTACTACTTATTTAATTTCCATCGATGCCATTTTACTATGTAATGCTTACTACTATGCTTACTACCTACTTAATTTCAACTTGTAGCATTTTGCTCTGTAGTACTTACTACTGATTAGTACTACTGATTGCTTACTATTACTACTTACTTAATTTCCATGAATGCCATTTTACTACTTAGTACTACTGACTGCTTACTGATTACTTAATTTCAACTTACAGCATTTTGCTTTGTAGTACTTGCACTTACTACTAGTTAGTACTACTGATCGCTTACTACTTACTTAGTTTGAATTGATGTCATTTTATTATGCAGTACATACTATTGTTTAGTACAAGTGCTTGCTTACTAACAGTATTAATCTACTGCTGACTACTGTTTATACGTATAATTCTTTTTACAAATCCACTACTGAATACTGACTATTTGCTGCATATTAGTTTGTACCTAGCATTTACTGCCTCGTACTAAAACTACGGTTTACTATTACTTACTGCTTACTAGTGACTACTTAACTGTGATCAATACTGCTGATTAGTGACTACTGACTACTGATTACCGACTACTTTTACTTACAATGTAATTTCTACTTAGCAATTTACTTACTACTGTCTACTACTGATGACTGCTTACTACTACTATTAACTAGTTAATACTGACTACTTAACTGTCGTTTTTACTGTTCTGAGCCACTTGCTATTCGCTATTAACTATAGACTACTGACTACCTGCTGCTGGAATTACTAATTAATTACAGTTAAAATTAATTAATATTGTCTCTGTTACCTTAGGTTATCGCATTCGCTTTTAATCAGCGTCATTTCGCTGTTCAATTTCTTTATCACTGCGTCTTTATCCAGGCTGCTTTTCTCCAGATCTTTGCAGGAGATGGTCAAATTCTCCAGTCTGCTTTTATAGGTCGACAGTTTACCTAAAAGGTGGGTTCTCTCGCTCTTAACCTGTCAGATTTAATTGCAATAAAGTTAAATCAGGATCAATCATCTCATCAATGAGAATCAGTACCTGTTCTAACTGATTCTGGATGTGAACCGCTTCGTTTTTATTATGTCGAAAAATCGTGTTCAGTTTGTGGTTTTCCTTTTCCACGTGCTGTAGATTGGACTTTAAGTTTTGGTCATCTTTGCGCTTGTCTTCGATGCCCTTCCGTAAAAGTTCGATGTTCCTCTCCATCTTTTGCTTTTCTAGAACAAAATCTATAATTAATCAATGTCATTGACTTAAATATGCAGTATTATTTTATCTTTAGCTAAATTAGCATAAGTAGTTTAATTATATTAATTAGTAATATAGGCTTACCATGCCTTTCGTGTACTAAGGCAGTTTCTGTAGCGCTCACTTCTTCTTTGAGCTGCTCAACAGTGAAGAAGAGGGTTTTCAGACGACGTTCCAGTTCGTGATTCTGTTCCTGGAATATCAGAATGACGAGTGCTTCCGTTAGTATCAAGTAGTAAACAGTGAGTAGCAAGAAACAGGCAAGTAGTCACCACTCAGTAATAAGCAGCCAGTAATCAATAGTCAGTAGTAATAAGAAGGTATTTGGTAGGCAGTGGCTAAAAGTCAGTGCTGGTAGGCAGTGGCTAAAAGTCAGTGCTAGTAAGCAGTAAGTACTGAATAGTAACTAATAAGTAGCAGCAGTCAGTATCAATAGCAAGAAATTACTAGTACGCTGTTCAGTAGCCATTAGCAACTAGTAGTCATTACTATGTAGTCAGCAGCAAGAAACAGTAGTAAGCAGTCAGTAGTAATAAGTATTTATTTTGATAACCAGTGGCCAATAGTCAGTAGTAGTAAGCAGTAAGTACCAGTAACTAGTAAGTAGTCAACAGTCAATATTAATAGCAAAATTACGCAGCCAGTAGTACGTAGTCAGTACTACGTAAGCAGTAGCAAGAAACTAAGAAGTAAGTAGTTTGTATTCAGTAGTAGTCAGTAGCAAGAAATTAATTAGTAAGCAGTCACAAGTAGCAAGTAAATATTTGATAATCAGTGGCTAATAGTCAGTGGTAGTCAAAGCAGTAAATACTGAATAGTATCTAATAAGTAGCAGCAGTCAGTATCAATAGCAAGATAAGTAGTAAGCAGTCAGTAGTAAGTATTCTGTGGCCAGTACTACATTGTCATTCATTAGCAAGAAATTAAGTAGTAAGTAGTCAGTAATCAGATGTAGTAAATACAGGTAGCAAATGTTAAAATGCTAAGTAAGTGGCATATCGTCAATATTCAGCTGTGGGTACAGTAAGTAGGTCAATAATCAGTAGCTAATTAGCTAAGTAGCAGTAAAGCGCTGACCTTAAGTTCTGACAGTTCAGCATTCACTAAACCCCTGTTCGACTTGAGCGATTCTTCCGAATGATTCTGACGTTGTACGTTCTTCTCCAGCGAGTTCACCAGCAGCTGCAGATTAGCAGCTTCTCGTTCCCTACATTTCAGTTTACTCTCCCAATCAGCTTTCTCCTTCCTTAAACTGTCCACGTCTCTTTCCAGCCTGCATGAATCATTTCCCATTAACTTAATTAGTCAGTACACTTTAAAGTTAATTGAGTTATCTCAAAGGTGCTACCTTGCTTTGTCTTGCTCGAGTTCCAGTACAAGCGCCTTCTGCTTAGCTGTTACTTTAGCTGCTTCACTGAGCTCGTTTTCCAGGTTACGTATCGCTTCTTGCTGGACAGCCCAGACTTGCGCCTGCTTATCTCTGCATGCTAATATCGGAAACTCGAGTTAACTATTGCTAATGTCAATGGTATTAAAGTTGAGTTAGTAAGCTTACCAGCTAGTTCTTTCACGGTTTTAAGCAGATGCGCGTTCTCCTTTGCTAGTTTCTCCGTAGCTGCTTTGTCTAGAGTAGCCCCCTTTTTCAGATTCTGAAGCTCAGTTTCAAGAATCCCCAGTTGAGATTCTAGTTTCAGTCTTTCCTCGTCTGCTCTGCGGTTATCTTTCTCGTAGAAATCGACTCGTGATTGAGCCAGCGATTTGATTTTTTCCAACTCGCTGAGGTCGTGTTGCTGTTCGGCTATTTGCTTATCAACCACCTGATCTTACAAATTGAATTATCTTTAATACGGGAGTTTGATTAGTACGAGTAAAGACCTTTAGATGATCCATCAAACGACAGTTTTCTTCGTTCATGCTGTTCAGGTGCTCTTTCAGTAGTTCGTATTCTCGCACGGTTTGTTCGTAGCGAGTTACAATGACCGATAAGTTGCTACGCAGTTCGTCGTTGATTTCCTGTATTCGTTGAAAATTAGCACAAGTCTTAGTATTCAAAGTAGTAAAAGGAAATGAGAGAAGTGAAAATAGCAAAAGTAGTAAGAGTAACAAGCTAGCAATAGCAACAGTTGCAGCATTATTAGAAGTAGGAAAAGTAGTTGAAGTAGTAAAAGTAGTCAGAGTAGCAAAATTAGTTAGAGTATTAGCAGTAGTTTGAGTAATAAAGGAAAGACTAGGAAGGGTAGTTAGAGTAGTAAATACCTCTAGTTGCAAGGCACGTTCCTCCAGTTCTTTGTTCTCCTCTGCGTACATTTCAAAGTTCTGCGAAATCTCTTTCAGTTCGTCTTCCCGAGCGAGTAGATCTTGTTGAAGTTTCTCCACGTTCTCTTCCAGTTTTCTACTCTTCATTATTTCACCAGTCAGCTCTTCTTCTCGAGTCTATAATTAAGAAAATTAACCTTAATAATCAAAGCTAATGAAAGGTAGTTTTTATAAACTATAATAAGCGTTAGCCAATTAGTGAAAACCTTGGTTTACCCTGAATTCCAGTTTGAGTTGGTTCAATCGATTGTCCATTCTCTTCTTATCATTGGTCACCTCTTGCAGTTCAGTTTGGGTTAAGAGGTACTGACTGTTGAGACTTTGAATCTCGGCGGAGAGATTCTCATTTTCAGCTACAAGTTTCTTCTTCAGAGCTAGCAGCTGCTGCAGGTTCAGACCTTCTTCCTTCTGTATGGTTTCTTCTTCTTCGACCATTTTACGAAGAGCAGCGACATCTGCTTCGAGTTTGGCGATAGTTTGACGGGACTGCTCTTCGCGAAGCTGGGAAACTTCGAGCAGACGGCGGGCTACTTCAATTTCCTGCAAAAAAAAAAGACCGCGTAACGTTTTGAGCACTAAAGGACTAGGAATAGTAGTAAGTAGTAGTAAGTAATAGTAAGTAGTAGCAATTAGTAGTATATAGTAGTGAGTAGTAGTAAGTAGTGGTAAGCAGTATTAGTAAGTAGTAATAAGTAGTAGTAAGTAGTAGCAAGTAGTAGTAGTAGTAAGTAGTAAGTTGTAGTATGTGGTAGTAAGTGGTAGTAAGTAGTAGTAAGTAGTAAGCAGTGGCAAATACTACTACAGTAATAGTTAATTGTAGTTAATCGTAGCTAGCATTTACAATATAGTAGATGTTACTGGGTAGATAGACATATATTAGCTGGTATTAGTAAACATAGTACAGTAGATAGTAGTTAGTAGTAAACAGTTAAATAGCAAGGTTAGTAAGTAAGTACTTTTTCCATAGATTTCAGTGTTTCGCTTTCATCGGCCGATCCTGAATCCCGGTCGTCCATGATGGTTCCTTTCTTGTTCTTCATGACAGTTTCCACTGAGGTAGACATGGTGAATCCTTGTTGTATCTTCTCTTCCTGGTAGGCAGATCGAACTTTGTTCATCACTCGTTCGAAAACCATCTGGAATTTCTCGACACCGACAGGCGGTACCTCGCTGAGCACCTGGTAATCAAATGAGATTTTGGACACTGTGCATGTCCATGTTACTTGAATTGGCACTAATTAGCACATTACCTCGCGTGTTCCTTCGTCGAGAACCTCTAGAACAGTTTTGGAAGTTGGTTCATCCATGGTTTGGGTAATCGGCAGTTTGCAAACTGTAAACTTATCTTTCGTACACACAGTCTGGGTTATTTACCTGTCGCCTGGCAACGTTTACGCGTGAATCGATCATACATGCACCTGTACCGCCGTAACAGTTCCTTTCCATACTTTAGGTTAACTTGAGTGAAGTATTTAATTTTCTTTGTCTGTTTAATTCGATATTGTAACCATTGTGATCGTGATAAACTGCATGTCTTGTTGGGTATTGATTAACACTTGGTCAGTTTTGATACTATATTAGACAGATAGATAGATAGATAGATAGATAGATAGATAGATAGATAGATAGATAGATAGGTAGGTAGGTAGATAGATAGATGGATAGATAGATAGATAGATAGATAGATAGATAGATAGATAGATAGATAGATAGATAGATAGATAGATAGATAGGTAGGTAGATAGATAGATGGATAGATAGATAGATAGTATAGATAGATAGATAGATAGATAGATATTAGATAGGTAGGTAGATAGATAGATAGGTAGGTAGATAAATAGATGGATAGATAGATAGATAGTATAGATAGATAGATAGATAGATAGATATTAGATAGGTAGGTAGATAGATAGATGGATAGATAGATAGATAGTATAGGTAGATAGATAGATAGATAGATAGACAGACAGATAGATAGATCCTTAGCTGCATAGATAAAGTTACTTTTATACTTCGGTGGTTTGATCAGTGATACCAAACTATTTGACAAGTTACAAGCATGTTTGAAATGCAGAACCTAATTAGATGATCGTTAACCCATTAAGTAGCCAGTTCATTACTTCCTTAACACTCGGAGCTTTGACTTTATAACATCACCATCGCCAGTGACTTATTACCAATACTTATCGACTTGTATTGCCCGTTTCCATAACACCGACCTTAGCCACAACCGTCCAGAACTCCCTGGACAACATACCGGTCGAGAACGTGACTCCCCCAGTCAAGTTGTGCACTGTGCAACAGTTCACATCTCAACAACAGTGACTAACTCATAGGTATTTCAAACTGTTGTTGCGAAAATGGCGTTAGCAGCAGCATCTCCCGAACTGGCAAACTCTCTATACAAATCCAAACTGGAAATTACATTCGTTCTCATCAACAACAGCTTAGTTCCCGTAGCTTCCCTGGTCCCGGACAACAGCAACAGTAGAATCGACATTGCAACAGTCGTTTTACTGTCGATTCTACTGGCAATTTCAGTCGTTTGCAACTTGCTCGTAATAGCAACTGTGCTTTCCAGTTACTCGTTGCACAAACTTCCCATTTACAACCTGCTGGCCCATCTGTCCGTTGTATGCTTTCTCGAGTGTGTACTAAACATCACGTTGTCGATCACGTACGTTAGCGTATCTTTCTGGAACTTTGGTTCAGTTGTTTGCTCTCTTAACAGTTACTCGATGTTGATGTTATCCGCACTAATCTGTGTTAATATCGCCGTTGTAACCGGCGAAAGGTGCTACGTTGTATGCAACCCAATAACCTATAGAAAACGCACCCGGGAACTCATTGTCGGTAGCCGCGTAGCCTTTGCTATTGGATTAGTCATTTGTGCAGCTGTTTTCATCCCGATAGCAGTGGGTAGTTTACTAACTAGCGTCCCATTCCTTCGCCGGTATTCGTGCGCTCCAAATGGAAATACCTGGCAAGGTTACAAGGTCGCCTGTTTCGTGCTGCTCCAGCTATTCCCGTTATGCGTCATCGCCGTCTGCTCTATGAAGATCCTGGCTTTCATTGTGGTTAGCGCGAGGAACTCACGCAAGCGTCAAAGAGCTAATGGTGGTAGCCCACCAGCTCGGTTAGCCGCTGCAGCATACCTGTGGACAGAAATGCGAAACATTTACGTAACCCTGATATTGGTAATGGGGTACAGTGTCCTGTATTTACCGCACGTGTTTGCAGTGCACAAGTTTCAAATGTCCGATGCTCCGTACAACATGAGCACAACACCGTACGAGGAATTTGTACAGGGACTGCAGTTAAGCGACGAGGAATACTCGATACTGCAACGTTACAACAAAGAGATTAAAAACCTGTTTGAAACTATTTACAAGAACTCGACGGATACTACGTCAACTACACGACTGAAGGAAGTTTACTCGGAAAGTACCTGGCAGACCGTTTTCATATGGGGACGCTACATTTTCAGCTTATTCTTTCCGGTTTTACTGCTGATAGGATTACCAGAGCTTCGGTTAAAAACGCACGCTCTACTCTGTTTCAGCTGGAGAAAGAACTACAATGACCGAGACGGGATCATCATGTCCGCTAGACCTTCAAACAGAGCTGATATCCAGCGAAGACAGCAGAAGAAGTTATCGCAATCTCTACCTCCACCTACCAACGCAATTCAAACACCCGTTCTATTTAGCACTCCGGAAGGTCTTTTCTTGAGGATACTCGCAACAGACACAACTGCAGGGTCAAATGGAGATCCTGGATTCATGTGCAGGTGCTGCGATGTTCCAGTGAAAGTTGTCCAGGATGTAGAGGAAGATAGAACAGCGCCGGATGCGGTTACTGAACTGGAACAGAAGGAACAGGAACAGATATCGGTTCTGAAATCTAAAATGGTGCGTTTTTCACCTATCGTGTTTGAAATCTCGAGTCCTGAATGGGATTTCCTTGGTGAAACTTTCAATGTCAGTGCGGGTCAAAGCTATCTGCAGAAGATGGAATCGTCTCAACAACCAGTACCTGCTGGATATACTGTTGAAAACAAGCTACCAGATGTCGTTAAACCGCATGTAACCAAGCTCGCCAAGAAAGGTTCGAATGTGTCTCCTCCCAAAGCGAGTAGATCGAGCGATACCCGAGCTGAAAGGAAGCACAGGACGAGCAAGGTTGTCGCGATATCGAAGAAGAAGATACCAACACCGGATTTTGTTAAGAAGAAAACTGGTGCGACCGATAGTGGTAAACAGCGATGGTATTATTGACTGCGATTATGAATGGCCAATCAAGAGTGTGTGATTTTAAAAGCACATCAATAACCGTTTTCTATAACAGTGAAATGTAAATCGACTGAACTGAATAAAAAATTTATAAATTGAATTTTAAGTCCAACTGAAATTGATAAATCATCACAAATATAACTTACCAATTGGTCATGAAATTTCTGCCTTTTCCGAACTCTAGAATATAACAATGTCGATATTGACTTGTTAAGCAACTTTATATGTAGAACAGGTAAAGGGCCTACTTAGTATTAACCGGGTAATTGTATGTATGCCAGGCAGTAATTTAAGTTTGTAGATACAAGGATCACGGTACCGTGCAAATGACTGTTTCGGTGATTCAGTCGTCTTAACATAACATATATTTAGTCTATAATTTCCTGTTTATCTGCGGTTATAAATATAATGTCTATCACTCTGTTTCTTTTCCTCTTATCATTTAAGTTAATCTGTTTGTGGAAAAAGTATTTGATGTAAATATAAAACTCAACCGAACGGTTAATTTCAAACTTGACCGTATCTTAGTTGGGGCTTCTTACCGCTAGGTGGCGAATATCTTCCAAACATAACCTGTTGGCAGAGTGCCGTGTTGTTAACGGGCAAAACAGCACGAGTTTCGTTATCAACTTCAACATCCACACTAACGTAACGTACTACATTCAGCACTTGAGCACCGACCTTTCAATCACTAAAATTGTATTATCTTTGTTATTATTAAAAGAAAAAGTTCTGATAACATTCCAAGAATCTGTTTTATTGTTATTAAATTATAAGTATTGTTATTCAGGTTGGTATGATTTGAAGTTAAATGTAGGATGAGCCTTCAAATCCTACTTTGTCTTAATCTTATGAAGGACACTGTGACCTTATTATTATTTTTAATTCAAGCTCGCCGTGTCCATGCTGTTTCCGCCGAGTCCCCGTTCACATTAATGTAAACGGTTGAACAACGATTATAATCAGCGTGCTTCATCATGATGGGTTTCCTTGTGCCTGTTCTAACCGTGGTTGCCTGGATTCTGTCGCTACCCGCGGGCATTGGGGTGTTCGCGTTTTTGAATACCTGCTCCATCGCGAGTACTCTGCGGAAGAAGTACGTCCGTATCCTTACTAACTTATTCGAGGTAAAGACTTTACTTTGCGTGGAACTGTTTTGAAGTTCCAATTTACTGACTTCTTGAAATAGTATGGCAGGGAAAAAATAGACGCAAAACTTAAGAAGGACGCCAGCGACGAGAATATCGCGGTAAGCGAAGTTGCGGATAAAAGTCTCGTGGAACCGGACGAAGATAGTCTGTCACACGGTCACGCCATAATCAAGACGTCGACGATGTCCAAAGACGATATGGTGCTCCTTCCAAACAATACCGAGTCTCCGGGTCCCGCTAAAACTATGCAGAACTTTGTGCTAGACGACTGCCTCGATTACGTGCACGCTGGCGTGGAAGCCATTATCGAAGACGAAGTCACGCAACGATTTGTCGCGGCGGAGCTGAGGGTAACTAGACGGTATTAATTTTTTCACCAAAGAACTGTTTCTAATTGGTTTTCAGTCCTGGAACCTACTCACGAGGACCAACCGCCGTTACGAGTTCATCAACGTCCGGTTAACGATCATATGGATCATCGGTTTCATCGTGCGTTACGTCTTTCTCATGCCCGTAAGGGTAGCCACGTGTTTCTTTGCAGTAAGTCTGAATAATTGGACGATTCCCAGATGAAGTTAAAGTTTTTTCTTATATTCCCTTTTAGGTTATTTGGCTAACCCTGTGCACGGGCATTGTGGGTTTTATACCCGAAGGACCTCTGAAGCGTTCAGTGTATGAAAAAGTATGATATTTTAATTTCTATTAATTTTGATGTTTAACTTTTATTTACATATTAAAATAATAATTATAATGGGAAATGATTATTTAAAAACGGTTATTTTATGAATAGGATTTTCTGTAAAATAATAAATATAGATGATAATAAATAACAAATTCCCCTGTTATTAAATTTCATATTTGTGTAGGTATCCATATGGTGTTTCAACTTTCTAGCCTGTGCGTTGACGTTGGTGGTCAAGTTCCACAACCGCGAGAATATTCCTAAAGGAGGCATCTGCGTGGCTAACCACACGACGCCCATTGATGTTATGGTCCTGCACTGCGATAAATCCTATGCCCTAGTAATTTCTACTTATTCTAATAAACACCTTTTAAGATACTACTATAAAATTAATCTTCTATTAGTATACTTAACTTAATATTATTATTTTATAAGTGTATTATTAGATAATTTATTACGTAATCACTTTGATTTGTGTCCTATCTGGTTTGTTTGTAATTGACTGTGTTTGCGTTGCTAGATTGGACAGCGCCACGGGGGATTCTTGGGAGTAATTCAGCGCGCTCTGGCACGAGCTTCGTCTCATATCTGGTTCGAGAGATCAGAGGTCAAAGATCGAGAGGCCGTTGCTAAGAGGTAGACACATTCATCGTGTTTGATTTTCGATTTTCTTGAAGTTTCTATATTTAAAATCTCAGAGTCGAGTAACGTTGTGTTATCTGACGATGTAAGCAAGACGTCAGTCAACTTGCAAGTCGACTCCATTATTGACTGCGAGTCGATTTTGAAGTTAATAGAATACGATGGGGTTGTTGGCTTTAATGTTGGAACATCGAGAACGATTTTGTCGGTTTCTAATTCCTACATCGAAATTCCTCTGTCAAATGTTAAATCACAAGTTAAGTGAGTTTATGTCCAGATAGATAGATAGATCGATAGTTAGATAGATAGAGACTTTAATTGATTCATAGACGGATAGGCAGCTGGGCTGTAAGATTGACAGATAGGTAGACAGGTAGATGTATAGATATACAGAGGCAGTGAACACACGGATAGATAGTTAGATAATTAGATAGATAGATAGACAGATAGATAACCAGATAGATAGATGATCTATGCCGATAAAAATTCCTCTGTCAAATGTTAATCAAAAGTTAAGTGAGTTAATGTCCAGATAGATAGATAGATCGATAGTTAGATACTTTAACTGATTCATGTAGACAGATAGATGTATATATATACAGAGACAGTGAAACACATGGGTAGATAGATGGTCAGATAAACAGGTAGGAGGTAGATAAATAAAGATAGATAGTTAGATAATTAGATAGATAGATAGACAGATAGATAAACGGATAGATAGATGACCTATACCGATGAATGCCATAGAAAGATAGATAGATAAATGAATAGGTATATAGGTAGGTAGAGAGATAGATAGGTGGGCAGCTACCTTTACCAGATGGATGGATAGATAGTAACATATCTAGATAGATAGATAGGCTCGACTCCTACTCGAATATACAGCCTCTGGTAATTCATAGAAACAGTTCAGTTCAGTTGGATCAGAGACGCTTACCCTACAAAGTTAATTAATGATTCTGATGATGATTAATTAAGAGTATCTGACATCTAATTAACCCGAGTCGGCTCTCTGGTTAATAGATGCTGTCATCCTCGCGTTGGTTGTTTTCTATTTGCATCAGTAAGGGTAGTCGATATATCGATAAGAAGGGGAGCGCTGGACAAGTCATTAAATATTTGATTGCGGGGGTTGCTATGGCAACCGTGATGTCGGCGTGAGAACGCGCTTCTCGTGGTCAGTGTTAGAAATTAAGTAACTCCTGTTTTTTATTCATCTTTTAAAAAAAACTCTTTTTTTAATGAAAGGTTGAAGAAGCACGTCGATGATCCGGATAAGCTCCCCATATTGATTTTCCCCGAAGGCACGTGCATAAATAATACGTCGGTGATGCAGTTTAAAAAGGGCAGCTTTGAAGTGGGCAGTGTCATCTATCCCGTGGCGATTAAGGTATATATTTATATATTTGAATCAGGATTTAATTTGAATTATTTTAATTGTTAAATGGTTTTGGTTTTTCAATTTTGAGAAAAGTTGAGTCTTGAGTTTTTATATAAAATATTGTGTCGTTGTAATTAACTTCAATTCGGTCGGTTAAATCAGGCGATTCAATAGTCAATCGATCTGGTAAATATATTATTTGGATTAAAAAATAATTAATTCTATTCCCCTTAGCAATCATAATCAACATACATTAAAATGACATTTGTTGTTAGATGGAATAGTAACCTTGAGCTGAAATTGAATTTGTTATACTTGGTTAGTACGATTCGAGGTTTACGGACGCCTTCTGGGACTCGAGCCAGTACTCGATGATGCAGTACCTGTACATGATGATGACCTCGTGGGCCCTGGTCTGTGATGTTTGGTACCTGCCGCCGATGTACAGGAGGACCGACGAGAGCGCCATTGATTTCGCCAATCGCGTCAAAGCTGTTATTGCCAAGCAGGGAGGCCTGGTCGATCTTGTTTGGTAAATTTCCCAACTGCAATTTCTTAATCAGTATCTTATTAAAATATATTCAATTGGGAGAATATAATAATTATTATAATCAATAAAAATGCAATAATAATATAATTTATTAATAGTAATTTGCGCAGTATTCTGTTTTTGAGATCGATTTTTTTGCACGTTAAGTTAACTTAATTGGTATTAAACTTAATTTCTGTTTTTTTTCTCTTTTTTTTGCAACAGGGATGGCCAATTGAAAAGACTCAAAGCAAAGAAGGAATGGAAGCAGAAGCAACAAGAAGAGTTCAGCAAACGCCTCAAAGTAGAATAGATTTCAAGAATAGTAATTTCTGTTTTTTGTGTATACCAATAACAAACCAAGAGAAACTCTTGTGTTGAAAAGTCTGGGTCCAAAGTTCTCACTTTAGAAATTAAGAAAATTTTGAGTTGACATTTAATAAATTAACGATGTTTAAAGTTTAATACAATGATTTGGGGGGAAATGTGAGAAGGAAAAACAATAGGAATTTTTTTTTTTTGTTTTAACCTAGGCGATTTCTGATTGGTTCTCATCGAGAGTGTGCAGCCAATTGAAAATTATCATATTTCGCTCGTATTTAGACAGAGGTCGGCCCTGCTCCCGCTCGACATCGGTGATGGTCAGGGCGTTCTTCATCCACGAGGAATTGGTAGCCGCTGAACTTGCTTGACCTTTGACCTCGTCCGGTGTCGAGCTGCTCGTATCGCCGGGGACGACGGCTACCGTGGCGATTCGGTCTAAGTTGAACTGACTCTGAGTGAGTCTCTCGAGCGCTTTGTAAGTGGTCAGCAAACGTCGGCGGATGTAGTGTTGACGGACTCGCTTGTTGACCGACCGGATTAGGTCGGCCGCTGTGAAGGAAGCGGCGCGTGAGGGGCCGCCTACGCCGCCTTATAGCGAGATAGAATGAGTTAGCATTGCTGATAGGTGATAGATACAGTATAGATGACTAGATGTTTGGATGGATTTCGTAGGTAGATTCCATGTAATGGTAGATAGAGAAATATAATAGGATAGCTATCACTATAGATACAGGTACAGTAGATAGTTAGGTTCAATAGGTAGAGTTAGATATAATGGTAGGTAGACTGATGTGATAGGGTAGTTATCACCGTAGATAGATACGTAAACAGACAGACGCAGCAGATAATTAAACTGATTCAATAGGTAGATAGATAGATAGATTATAGTAGGATAGTTATCGCTATAGATAGACAGATACCCTAGTTACTAATAAAGATTCAGTAGGTAGGTAGTTAGACATAACGGTAGATAGATAGGTGTAATGGGAAGTTATCACTGTAGATAGATAGGTAGATAGTGTGATACAGTGGTAGATAGATAGATATAATAGAGGGGCCAGGTTGGCCCGGCGGTAGTGACCCTGCCGTTTGACCGAGGAGTCCCGGGTTCGATTCCCTACGAAGGTGGGGCAATCAAGGGACTCGGACTCGGGAAGTTAAGTTAAGTCAAGTCAAGAAAAAATGTCAAGCAAATACACGGTCAAAATTATTATTATTATTATTATTAGATAGATATAATAGGATAGTTATCGCTATAGATAGACAGATATCCTAGTTACTTATAAAGATTCAGTAGGTTGGAAATAACGGTAGATAGATAGATGTAGTGGGATATTTACCAGTGTAGTAGATAGATAGGTAGATAGACAGACGCAGCAGATACTTACATTGATTCAATAGGTAGATAATGTGATACAGTGGTAGATAGATAGATAGATATCACTATAGATAGAAAGCTACCCTAGATACTTATAAAGATTCAGTAGGTACAGGCTGTTGTCAAGGTAACGAGGCCATCAAAGTGAATTAGATGTGAAAGGTATACCTGCGGCACTGCTAATGTTGTCTACGTGAACGGAAACGGGTCTTCCTTGGGGCGAGGGCAACTGCGATGAAACGGTACGTGAGAGCGACAGGGCCCCACCATCACCGACCGCCACCCACATGGAACACGTCCTGGAACCCATTCCTAAGCGTGAAGCCTCGTACTGGTACTTAGCGCCGCGGCCTAGACCCAGCTCCGAATTGGCCGGCCGTAAACGATCTGTGAGCCAAAAACGAGGCAGTAAGGTGTCTATAATTATCCTGTTAATTTCACGTTCAACTTAAATATTTCGAATAGTTGAACTTCATGATAAAGTTAGCGCAATATTATGAGATTAGGTGTCGCGAAAGGTTATCCGAATCAAGTTAAGTTCATATTAATTGAAGTTAGATTAAAGTTTAGTTTAGATAAATCGATAGATAGATAGATAGAAAGATAGATATGATAGGTAGACAGATGGATATAAACTGGTAGATGGATGGATGTATGGATGGATGGATGAATGGATAGAAGATCGTTAGATAGTTAGATAAATAGATATAGATAGATAGACATAGATAGATAGGCAGATAGATAGATAGATGGGTAGATGGATGGATGGTGAGTAGTAAATAGTTAGATAAGTTAGATAGAATATGATATAGATACAAAGATAGATATGATAGGTAGACAAATGGATATAAATAGGTAGATGGATGGAAGAATGGATAGATAGGCAGATAGATAGATAGATAGGTAGAGGGATGGGTGATGAGTAGTAGATAGTTAGATAAGTTAGATAGATAGATTGATAGACACAGGTATACAGACAGACATATAGCTAACTAGGCAGATAGATAGATAGGTAGATAGATCAATAAATAGGTAGGCAGATAAATAGACAGACAGACAGATAGATAGACGGTTGACCTTTTCGCAGGGTTCTGTAAGTTAATTGAAAAATCACGAGCCCC